>CANJKZ010000795.1:3195000-3290000 GCA_947471745.1 Closterium sp. Naga37s-1 | reverse complement strand
GATCCGGATCCCACCCGGGATGGTCCGGACCCCCACCCGGCCTCGGTGGATCCGGTTCCCACCCGGGATGGTCCGGACCCCCACCTGGCCTGGGTGGATCCGGTTCCCACCCAGGGTGGGATCCGGACCCCCACCTGGCCTGGGTGGATCCGGTTCCCACCCAGTTTTAGGGTCCGGACCCCCATCCGGATCCCACCCGGGATGGTCCGGACCCCCACCCGGCCTGGGTGGATTCCCCTCGGTGGGGAATTCATAAATGACTAGAATGATGGTAACCCAACGTGATCCGAGTGATTGGCCTATGAATAAATTAGTGTCAGCTCTTCTTTGTCCCTCTCTAGGACTTAGGCTCTGGTGGGTTCGGTTCCCACCCAGGATGGGTCCATCCGGTCCCCACCCGGGCTGGTCCGGACCCCCGCCCGGCCTGGGTCCATCCGGTCCGAAAGTTATGAACATTTGAAGTTCGTATGCTTTTGATATTTGGTTGTGGTGACTATGGGAAGTTGTGGGGTTGACTCCATAAGGGGTATCGGCATTTGAGGGTTGGGAAATTTGTCCCCATCACTGTAGATGTTGCCAAGTGGTTGGCAGAAACCAAATTGGGTTGGCAAGTGTGGCCAACTTGGGTGAGGTGGATTGTGGAGGTTGAGAAAGTGACAAAAGTAAAAGTGGGGTTGCTATAGGGAGGGGTTTTGATGTGCTTATGGGGTTTCCTTGGTTGGGAACTTCTTGGGGACCTTCATCCTCTTCTTCCGTCCTACCTTGTTTCTAGCTACTCTAACTTTCTTGTATGAGAATTCTGAGGACAATTGCGAGAAATTGTGATTGAGTTAAGTTTCTATGGCAGCATACCCCCCTTTGCGCCGAAATTGATAAGTCAAGTTATAATTCACCTCTTGATAAGATTCAACTTGGGAAATGTAGCTACGGTCTGGGCCTACAACATAACCGAAATTAGTGGAATTTTAACTGTGCGTTTTTTGTCGACGGCGTTTCTTGTGAAGTCGAGAATTCTGACCATAAATGAGGTCCAACGATTTTGTGATATTTCGGCCCCTAAACTTCATTGACTCCGTCCTTAGTCTCTAACAACGTGCAGCGGTGCTTGGTCGCTTAGAGATGTCTGCCCCCTCCAAAATTTAAGATAATGGGGAAGTGATGGTGTGGGCGCGGTCCGAGAGGGAATCGTAGCTCTGAATACCAAATGTTACGAGTGTAATTGATTGAGCAAGCAAGAATTGCACTATCGAAGCAAACAGTTCATTGAGCGAAGAAATGAGCGAAGATTATATAGCGAAGCAAGTGTGGTAACGGTAACGCAAGCAATTGGGGTGCGCTGCGGGCCTAGCGCTGAGGTTGGGAAATGTAGAGGCGGGGGTCCGGAGCGCGGGTTACCAATCGAACCGTGATGTTGGGTTGCGTCGTGAACAGTGGTGGGAACAGTGGTCAAGGCGAGTGTCGCGAATGGTAACGGTGCACTGTTGGGTACTGTTGGCGGGAATAGTCGTCTATGCGGTAAGAAGGGATGCGGAGTAAGGAAAATGTATTTTCCTCACATCTTTTAAAGAACGCCCACGCTTCGACTCTTGTCGAACATTTCTTAACAAAAAGTAAAAACTATTGCTCTATCTGTGTCATCCTGGAATTATTTTTGAATTTTAGTACTCTGATTTTCAAAGTTTTTTTTTGGGGGGACGCCTGCCGGACGAATCTCCTGGAACTCCCAGAAGCATGAGTTCATGTCGTGGTATACGTTTAATATATTTATTTATAACTGCTTGTAGCTGTAGTTATTATATCTTGTAGGTAGTGCACCCTTGCTTTCTCCTTTGCCTAAATCCTTGTACCCTTTCTCATTACTGGACCTCTTTGGCCAATTCCTCTCGATAGTTCATCTCGCTACCTCCTTGCCTAGCTCAAACCCTAGCTATGGCTACTAAGCTATAGTCCCATGTTTGACAGTTCATTGCTCTTTCATCAACCGAAGCTGAATTCATCGCCGCTAGCTCAGCCGTTCAAGATGGAGCTCCCCTAGGAAGCAAATGTTACGATGAACAGTTCATTCACGTTACTTTGCGACAATCTCAAAACCGCAAGCAAGCCTGGCTTTGTAATTGCACCAAGCACATCGCAATCCATTACTTCTTCGTCAAGGACGAGATTGACAAAGGAAAAGTCGAACTCATCTACTGCCCCACGGTGAGAAAATGTCACATCAAAAGTTTCAACTTTGCACATATCTCTGCGGAGTCGTGAAGAAATTCCACATGGCTCAACTTTAGGAATGTAGGGGAGTGTTGGAATAGCTCAAGTGTTATTGAGGCATACCCAAGGGCTTCACCTTACCACATAATGAAATAGTGCTGGTGCTGGAAAGCGAAGCGGGGGTGAGAGCGGTTGACCACATCACCAACGTGGCCCGTGCGGGAGGAGGAGCAGCAGGATATCAGGGTCCCGTGACTAGGGCGAGGGCGGCACAGAGTCACGGGAGGGGGCAAGGGAATACTAAGCATCAAAAGGAGTAAAGTCAGCAGTGAGATTACATCAAGCAAGCAAGCAGGAGGGAAAGACTTCAGAGGCAGGTGTCAGCATAGCCAGAGAACAAGGGGAAGTGGTACATAAGAAACGAGAGATCTGACAGAGAGTGGGGATGAGAGGAGGGAGAGGTAGGGGAGGGCATCAGGACAAGGAGAGGTAAGGGAATTTCCGACAGCAGCCGCAAGGAAACCAAGCTCAAACTGTCTGTCCTCTAGGACCTCCAGGGGAAAGACAGGAGCACCCCCAGAGGACGGAGAACGAGCAGGGCCACTCACCAAGTGAGCGGCGTAGTCAAGGCGGTGGGAAGAGGCAAAGCCAGCGACAGTGGTAACAAGTGCTAAGACAGACGACAGGGGTGCAGTTGGGTGAGTGACCAACGCGGACAAAACACGGGAGACGACAGGACGGGAGAGTGGTGGTGCTGCTGGCAACTACAGGTCCCACAGAGGGGTCAGCCAAGGCGACAGTGACTGGAGAGCGCAGTGGTGTGAGGTCAGTACAGTCGCGAAAGAAACAGCTGGACGCTCCAGAGTCTAGGGTGAAGGAAAGCTGTGCAGTCTGTGAGGTCGCACCCGAGCCAGTTAGAAAGGCTGGTAGACTAGTGGTAGCTGCACCTCCTACACAAAGACCCTCAGAGGCGCCTGGACTGGAAACAATACACGCACCAAGACTGGAAACACATGTCTCTACTCGTGTAGTCGGGAACGGTCCTAGACCAGGTAGGTGAGACTCAACTGGTGCAGTAGTGCGCTGGCGAAGTCGCGAGGGCCAGTGTGGTGTAATAGCGTGAGGACCAAAATGCTCACAGTGGAGGTCTTCGAGTCGATGGTAGCAGCTGGACGCAGAGTGGTCAGGACTCCAACAGGTGGTGCCAGCACCAGGGCCTGTCAGAGCCCAGTACCCGTAGGGGCCAACGTCTCGCCCACTGCTAGCTGAGCCACTGCTAGGGGCTCCACCCTTTGGACCCGCACGTCCCCACTGCCGGGAGTGCTGCGGCTAGCCCTGCTGCTGTAGAACTCTAGTACACGCCATGTGAGCCTATGCTGCTGCTGGTTCTGCTGGGGGCAGCCTAAGCTGCTGCTGGTTCCGCTGGGGGCAGCCTAAGCTGCTGTTGGTGCACTGGGGGCAGCCTAAGCTGCTGATGGTGCGCTGGCGGTAGCCTAAGCTGCTGCTTGAGCGCTCGGGCAGCCTATGCTGCTTCTGTTTTTGCTGGGGGCAGCCTAAACTGCTGCTACTGGTGGGACAGCAGGTGCGGTTTGGTGCGGTTCTGTGCAATTCAGTGCGGCTCTGCGCGGTTCTCTGCAGTTCTGTGCAGTTCTGCGGGGTGGAGAGTACCGGGTGGGGCAGCTGATTCTGGGTGAGGTGACTGGAACAGGTGGGGCAGCAGCTCTGGCTGGAACGGGTGGGGCAGCGGGTGCGGTTCTGTGCGGTTCTGTGCAGTTCAGTGCGGTTCTGCGCGGTTCTGTGCGGTTCTGTGCGGTTCTGCGGGGTGGAGAGTACCGGCTGGGGAGGCTGATTTCGGGTGAGGTGACTAGAACGGGTGGGGCAGCAGCTCTGGCTGGAACGGGTGGGGCGGCGGGTGCGGTTCTGTGCGATTTTGTGCAGTTCGGTCCGATTTCTGGTGTGGCGGCAGATTTCTGCTCGTGGGGCGGCAGATCGCGGGTGAGGCGACGGCTAACAGACCGGGCGGCGGGTAAGGCAGCGGGTGGGGCCGCGTCTAACGGGTGGGACGGCGGTTATGACGGTGGGAAACAGGTGGGGCGACGGGTCGCTCGTGCGCGCGGTTGCTGCTGTGCGTGCGTGCGACTAACTACGGGGCCGCGGGGCCCGCTAGCGAAGGAGCCTCGGGGCCCACGAACGAAGGGCCGTGGGGCCCGATAACGAAGGGCCGCGGGGCCCGCTAACGAACAGCCGCAACGGGTGACGGCCGACGGGAAAAAAAAAAAATGAAACGGCCGCGATCGACGGGGGGAAACGGGCGACGGGCGACTGGCGACGGGGGGGGGGGGGGGTCTACAGGCGACGGGGCTAAGGTAAGCGCGCTACGGGCGGTCTAGGACGGGGCGCGACTAGGTGGGCCCATGAAAGTCGAGTGATTTTTCATGAGGGGAAAATCTCGCTAGGGTTAACGTAGCTCTATACCATGTCACAACGTAAAATTGACTAAAACAGAAAGTACAAACAAGATATATGCAAAACCTAGCCCTAGTGCAAGTAGAAAATGACATAAGGGAGAACACCTAGACTAGAACTACACAAACTATAAAATTATAGTCTGACACGGAGAACGAGGTGAAACGGACCGTCTGCACGGTAACGAGATCGACGGGGCTCTGGAGACACAGCACGACTGAGGGGAGAACGACGAGTCCACTAGGACGAGGAAAGGGACTGGACGGGGGAAACAGGAGGGGACGGTAGGGGACCACGAACCAAGCGTGCAGGTGTTGGGTCAGGCACGTCGCGAAGTCGCAGTCGCTGCTCCTCCGCCTCCTCTGGCGTCTGCTGCGACAGTACCTGAACCTGCTGCTGCTCCTGTGACTCCTCCCCTGCCCTCTCCTGCTGCGGCTACAGCTGCACCCGCTGCTGCGACCGGGACTCCTGCACGACCCTCTCCTGCTGCGGCTCCAGCTGCACCTGCTGCTGCGACCGGGACTACTGCACGACCCTCTCCTGCTGCGGCTGCAGCTGCACCCGCTGCTGCGACCGGGACTCCTGCACGACCCTCTCCTACTGTGTCTGGAACTGCACCTGCTGCTGCGAATAAGACTCCTACTCTACCGTCTCTTGGTGCGGCTGTGACTCCTCCTCTACTTTCTCCTGCTGCGACTGCAACTGCACCCGCTGCTGCACTCGTGACTCCTCCTCTACTCTCTCCTGCTGCTGCTGCTGTGCCCTCTCAAACCGCTCACGCTCCTCCCTCTCCAACCGGAGGAGACGCTGCTCACGGGTCAGGAAACGTACAGTGCGCGGTGTAGGTGTCACAGTGTCAGTGCCTCTAGCTCCATCAGCCCCAGAACGAGCACCTCCACCACCGACACCCCCGGGGCCTCTAGTACCTCCCGAAGGAACACCCGCAGGGTCCGCAGCAACACGCAGCAGTGAAGAACGAGGAGGAAACTGGAGGACGGACGGGAAGCCAGGGGGTGACGCGGGGCGAGGCCGCCGACTCGAGGCTGCCGTGTCCTCCACAGGAGTGACCTCCACGCCCACAACCCCTGCACCCCTAGAGCCAACACCACCAGCTTTTGCAGCCCCAGTACCCTCACCCTCCGCAACTGCACCTCCCGCACCCCCAGACACGACAGGGACTGGACGCTGCGGGGGGGACGACTGCGGAGTGACGTGCGACACACCTGACGGGGCAGGACGCGAAGGGGGGTGGGGCTACCGGAGCGACTGGGGGGGGCTCAAGGGTGAGGAACAGCGGGGGGCAAAAGGCCTCAGTACCTCGGTGGGGGCGACTCCTGTAGTAACAGACAGACTTGTCGAACGTGTCGTCCTGAGAATCGAAGAATCCGCAGGTGACCGGGTCGTAGAACACCCAGCCGGAGGCGTCCAAAGGGAAGCCAAGAAAGACACAGGCAAGAGTGCGCAGGGACAACTTGTTCGCGCCAGGGGCGCGAACGTGAGCCAGAGAGCCCCAGACACGGATGTCAGCTGCTATGCCCGGAGAACCTGTCCAAAGGGAGATCGGCGTCACCCGTGGCCGTGCGTCACTGGGCCACAGGTTCAGCTGGTGCGCGGCGTAGCGGACTGCCTGAGGCCACAAGAACTGAGGGGCACCAGCATGGCACATGGAGGTCCGGGCAACCTCCATGACCAGGCCGATGCGTCGCTTGGCTACCCTGTTCTGCTGCGGCAAGGCTGGTAGCGTGTAAGACTGGATGATCCCCCGACCCTGACAGAACGTCTCCAGGCGAGTGGACGAAAACTCACCACCACGGTCCGAGTGTAGGCGAAGCCCACACAGGCCCTGGGCACCACCCCACGCTAGTAGCCACAGCTCGAGGACGGTAGCCACGGCGGCCTTCCATCGCAAGGGGAAAACCATAGTGTAGCGGGAGTACCACAATCAGGAAGTAGCGCTCCTGACGTGGCCCAAGGACCGGAGAGGGGCCCCAGATGTCCAAGTGTAGGGTTTGGAAGGGAGCCGTGGTGGGGGGGAACGAGGAGGAGTGAGGGGCAGCGCGTTGCCGACCCACGACGCAAGGAGTGCACAGCGGCGCAGGCGAGCGGGGAAGCGGTGCAAGCGACTCTATGAGACCTGAGACCAGACGGTAACGTGCCATCCTATTGAGACGCGGGAACGATGGGTGACCTAGACGGTGGTGCCAGAGGACCGACGGGTGGGTGAGGGACCGACAATTGTCAGAATATTATGCTCTAGCCTGTAGTGGGGTGCTCTATAGCGAGTACAACCCTTCTAGGGTTTGCTATTTGTATCCTCATTCTTGCTAGTGCAACCTCCTCTTTTGCCTAAACTTCTCTTGCCTAGCTAGGACTTACCTAGCTATGGCGCCTTCTTCTACTGCTTATCTTCACATGGTATTAGAGCGATATGCTCCTGGCCTGTGGGCCCCACCTCACTGCTTCCGCTGCTACTGCTACTCCCTGTCCGCCGCGCGCCCCGTGGTGCGCGGCGTCGAAATTAGGGTTTTTCAGCCCGCCGTGCGCCCCGAGGCGCGCGGCGGTTTTCTGCCCGCCGTGCGCCCCGAGGCGCGCGACGGGTTTCTGCCCCGTCACTCGGCGCGTCGCCCCCAGGAGGCGCTACGACGGGCGACGGGGACCCGCGCGTCGCCCCCCGTCGCTCGTCGTGGCCTGCGCGCGGCCCGTACAGCCGGCGCGCGGCCCGTACGGGCTGCGCCAGGCCTGCGCGCGGCCCGTACGGGCTGCGCCAGGCCCGCGCGCGGCCCGTACGGGCTGCGCCAGGCCCGCGCGCGGCCCGTACGGGCTGCGCCAGGCCCGCGCGCGGCCCGTACGGACTGCGCCAGGCCCGCGCGCGGCTCGGGCCGCCTGCGCGCGGTTCGGGAGGCTGTGCCAGGCCCGTGGGCGGCCCTTTCCTCGCTGCCCCTGCCCTCCCCGCTGTCCCCCGTGCTTCTACTGGCGCCCCACCCCTCCTACAGCCCGTTCTCCTGAATTAGGGTTTGGGGGTGAGGGGTATGGGGGTGAAGCTACTGTGTGCCGTTCCCTGCTCCTCCTCCTCCTCCGTCTCCCTGTGCTGCAGCTGCCGCTGAGGGGGGGTGGACTTGTTGGAGCCGTTGGAGTGGTACTAAGGGGGGGTGAAGGGGGAGTGGAGCTAGCGGTGTAGCAGCGGGTGTGTGTCAGGGGGAGTGGGATAGTTTGGGGAGGTTGAAGGGGGTGGCCGCCGTGAAGCCAGCAGCTCCAGTCGCCCGTGAGACCGTTGCGCCAGTCGCCCGTGAGCCCGTTGCGCCAGTCGCCCGTGAGCCCGTTGCTCCAGTCGCCCGTGAGTCCGTTGCTCGTCTGCCGCTACTTTTAGCCGCGGAGCCAGTTACTCCAGTAGCCCGTGTGCCAGTTGCTCCAGTTGCCAGTGTGCCAGTTGCTCCAGTTGCCCGTGTGCCAGTTGCTCCAGTTGCGCCGTGTGCCAGCAGCTTCAGCTGCCGCCCACTACCTCCTCTCCTCTCATAGTCTCTTTCCTCCTCCTCACTTGCCCGTTGTGACTACCACTAGCTTTGCTCATAATTGTGAACTTTAAACTATTGCTTCTTGAACTTGTGCTCAGAATGTGTGGTGACATTGTGATCCACCCTGAGCTTGTACTGCTTTGCTTGCTCTGCTGATTACACCCCACTTTGGCTATGGGGGTGTGTCAGAATATTATGCTCTAGCCTGTAGTGGGGTGCTCTATAGCGAGTACAACCCTTCTAGGGTTTGCTATTTGTATCCTCATTCTTGCTAGTGCAACCTCCTCTTTTGCCTAAACTTCTCTTGCCTAGCTAGGACTTACCTAGCTATGGCGCCTTCTTCTACTGCTTATCTTCACAACAATCACACGACACAGCAGCTACCTGACCTGACTTGACCTGACCTGACCAAGTGTGGTGGGACCTAGTGTGTAGTGAGTACAGACCAGAGCCCGGCTCCCTGTGAAAAGTGGCCAGAGGGGCCCCAGTGGTACCAACTATACAGGAGGCAACAGGCTCGTCGATTGGGAATACACCTAGGTCGTGAAGGTGACTGACACCCACCAAGTTCCTGGAGAACGAGGGGGAGTAGTAACCTATGAGAAACCGAGAGGGAGCCGCCGGACACGGGAGAGTGGTGGTGCTGTGGGCAACTACAGGTCACACAGAGGGGTCAGCCAAGGCGACAGTGACTGGAGTGCGCAGTGGTGTGAGGTCAGTACAGTCGCAAAAGAAACAGCTGGACGCTCCAGAGTCTAGGGTGAAGGAAAGCTGTGCAGTCTGTGAGGTCGCACCCGAACCAACAAGAAAGGCTGGTGCTAGACTAGTGGTAGCTACAGCTCCTACACAAAGACCCTCAGAGGCGCCGATGCTGCTGCTGGTGCGCTGGGGGCAGCCTATGGTGCTGCTGGTTCTGCCGGGGGCAGCCTAAGCTGCTGATGGTGCGCTGGCGATAGCCTAAGCTGCTGCTCGAGCGCTGGGGCAGCCTATGCTGCTTCTGGTTTTGCTGGGGGCAGCCTAAACTGCTGCTACTGGTGCTGCTGGTGGCGGGTTTCAGCTTTTGAGGAGCAGGATTCAGTTCGTGGGGGGCAGCTGTGACTGGTACAGGTGGGGCAGCGCGTGCGGTTCTGTGCAGTTCAGTGCGGTTTTGCGCGGTTTCTGTGCGGTTCTGCGGGGTGGAGAGTACCGGGTGGGGCGGCTGATTCTGGGTGAGGTGATTGGAACGGTTGGGGCAATAGCTTTGGCTAGAACGAGTGGGGCAGCGGGTGCGGTTCTAGTGTGGCGGCGGTTTTCTGCTCATGGGGCGGCAGATCGCGGGTGAGGCAACGGCTAACAGATCGGGTGGGGGGTAAGGCAGCGGGTGGGGCCGCGTCTAACGGGTGGGGCGGCGGTTACAATGGTGGGGAACTGGTGGGGCGACGGGTCGCTCGTGCGCGCGGCTGCTATCAGAATCCCAGCCACTAACTACTGGGATAAAAGGGCTTGTTTGTGTCAAACTTATATGCTATAGTCTGTGTAGGCTATAGTGGGGTAGATAATATGGGGAACAACACTTTTAGGTTTTCCTACTTGTACCCACCTGCTTCCTAGTGCATTCATTCCTCGTTCTTTCACATGGTATAGAGCCGGTTCCCTAGTGGGAACGTTTCCTAGGGCCCACCGAAAATCGATTTTTTTTTTTCCTGCCCGGAGCGTGCTTCGCCCCTGCCCGAGTCGCGCCCCGTGTGCCTGCCCTCCCGTCGCGTCCCCTGCCCTTAGCGGCCCGTCGCGCCCTCTTACAGCCCCGTAGCGGCCCCTCTCACGGCCCCCCCACGGCCCCTCTCACGGCCCTTCGCGCCGCGTCAGGCCCCTCGCGGCCCCTTCGCAGCCCCTCGCGGCCCCTTCGCGGCCCCGTAGCCGCCCTTCGCGGCCCCGACGCCGCCCTTCGCGGCCCCTCTCACGGCCCCTCGCGGCCCCTTCGCCGCTCCCTCGCGGCCCCTTCGCCGCTCCCTCGCGGCCCCTTGCGGCCCCTCGCGGCCCCTTCGTGGCCCCTCTCACGGCCCCTCGCGGCCCCTTCGTGGCCCCTCGCGGCCCCTTCGCGGCCCCGTCGCCGCTCCGTCGCGGCCCCTCCGCGGCCCTTCGTGGCCCCTCTCACGGCCCCTCGCGGCCCCTTCGCCGATCCCTCGCGGCCCCGACACCAGCAGCCGCCGCCGCCGCTGCCCTGTCAGCCGCCGCCGCCCCTGCCCCGGCCGCAGCAGCCGCCGCCGCCGTCAGCAGCAGCCGCTGCCGCCGACAGCAGCGGGCGCCGCCGCCGACAACAGCAGCCGCCGCTGCCGCTGCCGTGTCAGCCGCCGCCGCCCCTGCCCTGGCCGCAGCAGGCGCCGCCACCGACAGCAGCAGCCGCCGCCGCCGCTGACAACAGCAGCCGCCGCCGCCCCTGCCCGCCGCGGCTCCCTGGCCCTTGGAGCAGCCGCCCCTGCAGCACCCGCCCCTGGCCCCTGGAGCAGCAGCCCCTGCAGCAGCCGCGGAGCCCTCGCCCTGCAGTGGTAGCGGCCTCGCCATTGCCGCTGTCGTACACCTGCCCTTCTTGCCACTGGTGAGCACTGCTGCCCTTGCTGCTACTGCTCTTTCGACTGCTACTGCTGCTTCTGGCGTGGCCAGATGCAGCTCCAGCGCCGTCCGCGTGAGTCCCTCACGCCCCTGCAGCTTCGTGAGTGGTACACTACTTGGGGTTGTTGGGGTGACTGTAGTGGGAGTCGTCCTGGAGTCAGTAGTCCGGGAGCTGCTTGTAGTGGCCAGGTGCAGCTGCAGCATCGTCCGCACGCGGTCCTTTCACCCCAGCAGCTTCGTGAGTGGTACGCTCAGAGTGGAGGGTCACGGAGTACTGCTCGCTGTCCGTACATCATTCGCACTGGTGCTCCGACTGGTCAGCCTTGCGGGACGGTTGGTCACACAGAGTCCCGTTGCTTCGCCCGTCTGAGCGACGCCTGGCGTACGGAGTTTGGCGACGCGGCAGAGCTCCCCGACTGGGTGCAGCTGCTTAGGCAGAGGGTAGATATCTATACTCTTGACTATGATGCTATCCTCACTGCCATTTATGCATTGCCTACTAGTGATGAGGGTGACTGTTACCTGTGTGTTCCGCCTGACCCGGGCATTGAGGCTGCTGCTCTAGGTGCTGGTGAGGGAGCTGCTCTAGTAGCCAGTGCGTCTGCTACTCCAGGTACTGGTGAGACTGCTGCTCCAGGTGCTAGTGAGTCTGCTGCTCCAGGTACTGGTGAGTCTACTGCCCCTGGTGCTAGTGAGTCTGCTCTCTCAGGCACCACATCGGCTCAGGTGTTGCACACCTTCACCCTTGACTCGGGTGCTTCCCGCTCCTTCTTTTGAGACCGCACCACACTCACGCCGCTTAGTCGGCCGGTTGCAGTCTCCCTGGCGGACCCCTCTGGGGGTCCTGTCCTTGCCCACTTCTCCACTGTCTTACCGTGTCCGGCGGCCCGTTCTGGCACCCTGTCAGGTCTCTACCTCCCCTCGTTCTCTACGAACTTGGTGAGTGGTGCTGACCTACAGGATAGAGGGGTTGACCAGTTCACTCCTGCGAGTCAGCGAGTGACCCACTGTACCTGTGCTCGGACGGGCCGACACTTGGCCACGTTTACCCGTCAGCCGGGGTCGAGCCTATACACACTGACTACTGAGTCTCCTCCGATTACTGCGTCTGGTCAGGTAGCTGCGTCGGGTCAGGTGTTTGCTGCAGCGTCCCGGTCTGGTCCTGAGTCTGCCCCCTGCTCGTGTCGTCTCCTGTCTCACCAGATTCTCCTCTGGCACCACCGCCTTGGTCACCCCTCCCTGCCTCGTCTCTGAGGCATGGCCTCTCGTTTCCTTGTCTCTGGTCTCCCCCAGTCCCTCCCTCCTCTTCCTCCGGGGCCTGCCCCTACCTGCGTTCCCTGCGTCGAGGGGCGGCAGCGCGCCGCTCCTCACTCCTCCGAGTTTCCTCCGACGGAGGCTCCGCTGCAGACGCTTCACCTGGACGTGTGGGGCCCCGCCCGCGTCCGTGGACAGGGTCACGAGCGTTACTTCCTGCTGGTCGTTGACGACTACTCGCGTTACACCACGGTCTTCCCCTTGCGCAGCAAGGGTGACGTCACTGAGGTGTTGATCGACTGGATCCGGGCAGCTCGTCTCCAGCTCAGAGAGAGTTTCGGCTCGGACTTTCCTGTTCTGCGTCTGCACTCCGACAGAGGTGGAGAGTTTTCCTCTGACCTTCTGCGAGCCTTCTGTCGTGCACAGGGCATCCGCCAGACGTTCACGCTTCCGGCCTCTCCACAGCAAAATGGGATTGCTGAGCGCCGCATTGGCATGGTCATGGACGTCGCTCGTACGTCCTTGATCCATGCGGCTGCTCCCCATTTTCTGTGGCCGTTCGCGGTTCAGTACGCGGCGCATCAGATCAACCTTCAGCCCCGGGTCTCCATGCCGGAGACCTCCCCTACTCTGCGGTGGACGGGGAAGGTTGGCGATGCGTCTGCGTTTCGTGTCTGGGGATCTCGGGCTTTTGTCCGCGACTTGTCTGTGGACAAGCTGTCCCCCCGTGCTATTCCCTGCGTCTTCCTTGGCTTCCCCCCTGACGCGCCTGGTTGGCAGTTTTACCACCCCACCTCGCGCCGTGTTCTGTCCTCCCAGGACGTCACGTTTGACGAGTCGGTCCCCTTCTACCGTCTCTTCCCCTACCGCACTGCCCCGCTCCCCCCTCCGCCGCTCTTCCTCACGCCAGGTGCTGTCTTGGTAGACCCCCTGCCTCCCCAGGGTCCTGCTCCCTCAGGTGTTTCCCAGGTAGACCCGGTCGAGCCTGTCGAGGTAGCTGTCGACTCTGGTCCTGCGCGAGGTCCTTCGCGTGCTGAGCCTGGTGGTGCTGGGTCTGGGGGTACTGCGACTGGGGGCGCTGAGCCTGGGGGTGCGAAGACTGGGGGTGCTGAGCCTGGGGGTGCGGAGCCTGTGGGTGCTGAACCTGGGGGTGCAGAGACTGTAGGTGCTGAGCCTGGGGTGCTCGCCCTGGGGGTGCTGCGTCTGGAGGTCCTGAGCCTAGGGGTGCTGCGCCTGGGGGCGCTCTCTCTTCCCAGCAGCTGCGTGAGTGGTACTCTCGGTACTGTCGCAGCCTCCGTAGTGCTGCAAGAGCTGGAGCTGAGGGCGCTGAGCCTACTGGAGTTGGTGTTGCTGCTGACCCTGGGGTCGGTGCTGGAGGTGCAGGAGCCACTGGTCCTGGAGGTGCTCGTACTGGCGGTACTGGAGCTGCTGGGACTGGGGGTGCTGCTGGAGCTGCTGGAGCTGCTGGTGCTGCTGGTGCTGCTGGGGGTACTGGAGCTGCTGGGCCTGGGGGTGCTCCTGGTGCTGGAGCTGCTAGCGGTGCTGGTGGTACTGGAGGAGTAGGTGCTGCTGGAGCTACTGGAGCTGGAGCTGCTGGGGGTGTTGGTGCTGGAGGTGCTGCTGGCGCTGGTACTTCTGAGGGTGCTGGAGTTGGCGGTGCTAGCGCTGGTGCTGCCGCTGGGGGTACTGGTACTGTCCCTGCTGGTTCTGGAGGCGCTGCGCGGCCGCGGCCGTACTTCGTTCCGCTCCTTGAGCAGGTTCTTGGTCTCCCGCCTTCTACTAGTCCTGCTCCTTCCTTAGAGTGTCCACCGCCTGTCCAGTCGCTGTCACAGTTACAGCTCGCCTCCCCACTGCCTGCTCCTTCTCCCTACACTGGTCCTACTGGAGGTCTTGCTGAGCGTCGTGAGCCGGCGTCTGGTCCTGCGTCGCCTGTTCGTGCTGCTCGCACTAGTCGTCGTGTTCCGCGTCCGCATCCTCCTGCGGTCCCAGGCACACACCAGATGGCGCTGCGTCCTTCCACTGCTCCACTGCGTGTCCCTTTGCCGTCTCCTCCAGAGTCCTCTCTTCCTGCTCTTCCGGAGTCTAACTCCCTTCGTGCTGCCAGTCTTACTGTCACGCGTCTTCTGGCTACTGCTGTCACTGACCCTTCCTTTGAGTCCACTGCTGCGTCTGCTATAGTTGCTGAGCTTGTCGACTTTGCTGCTCGCTGTCGTCTAGACTACGCTGCTAGTCTTGTTGCTGAGTCTGAGTCTGTCTGTCCTCCGTCCGTCGGGGGTGAGTGTGCTCTTAGCACGGACGTCCTTGAGGACAGGTAGGAGGAGTTCTAGTGTTTTGCTGCTGCTTTGCCTCATCTCGTGTCCATGCTGATTGCCCCTGAGGGAGACCCGGATGCACCAGACATCCCGACTCCTCGATCGTACGCTGAGGCGATCGAGGGTCCCTACTCCTCACAGTGGCAGTCAGCCATGGACGCAGAGATGGCTTCCTGGAAGTCCACAGGCACCTACGTCGATGAGGTTCCCCCACCTGGGGCGAACATCGTCAGTGGCATGTGGATTTTCAGGGTGAAGCGGCCGCCGGGTTCTCCGCCTATCTTCAAGGCGCGTTACGTGGCTCGAGGCTTCAGTCAGCGGCAGGGAGTTGACTACTTTCAGACCTTCTCTCCCACCCCGAAGATGACCACTCTTCGGGTGCTGCTGCACATAGCCGCTCAGCGCGACTATGAGCTTCACTCTCTTGAATTCATCACTGCTTTCTTGCAGGGCAGCCTGCACGAGGAGATCTGGCTGCGCCGCCCACCTGGCTTCACTGGGTCGTTTCCTCCTGGTACCCAGTGGAGCCTCCGGCGGCCAGCCTACGGTCTCCGCCAGGCGCCCCGTGAGTGGCACGACACACTGAGGACTACACTTGCGGCTCTTGGGTTTGCTCCTTCTACTACTGACCCGTCGCTGTTTCTACGCACCGACACCTCTTTGCCGCCGTTCTACATCCTCGTGTACGTCGACGACTTGGTCTTTGCCACTGCTGACACTGCTGGACTCGCCCACGTGAAGTCCGAGCTGCAAAATAGACACACGTGCACAGACCTGGGTGAACTGCGCAGCTACCTTGGCTTGCAGATCACCCCGGACAGAGCACAGCGCACCATTACCCTGACTCAGTCACACATGGTGCAGCAGGTCCTTCAGCGCTTCGACTTCACGTACTCCTCGCCTCAGGCCACTCCTCTGTCTACTCGCCACTCACTCTCAGCTCTGCCTTCGGATGAGTCAGTAGAGCCGATTGGCCCGTACCCAGAGCTTGTTGGCTGCCTCATGTACCTGATGACCTGCACTCGACCTGACCTTGCATACCCTCTTAGCATCTTGGCACGCTATGTTGCTCCTGGGAGACACCGACAAGAGCACATGGCTGCAGCGAAGAGGGTGTTGCGCTACTTGTGCAGTACGTCGGGCATGGGGCTAGTGCTTGGAGGGCGGCGTTCAGTATTCCTCACAGGTCACGCAGACGCTTCTTGGGCTGACGACCAGGCTACGCAGCGGTCGTCACAGGGTTACACCTTCAGCCTTGGTTCCGGCTCTGTTTCGTGGCGGTCTACCCGCTCGTCTTCTGTTCTCGGCTCCAGCTGTGAGGCTGAGATCTACGCGGGGGCCATGGCTGCACAGGAGCTACGCTGGCTCACCTACCTGCTGACTGACCTAGGAGAGCAGCCTCGTTCTCCTCCAGTTCTGTACGTAGACAACAAGGCCATGCTGGCCTTGTGTCGGGAGCACAGACTGGAGCACAGAACGAAGCACATTGCTCTTCGCTACTTCCTTGCTCGTGAGCTGCAGGAGCGTGGTCAGCTGCGCCTTGCTTACGTGGCCTCTCAGGCCAACACTGCTGATATCTTTACCAAGGCACTTCCGCCTTCTGATCATCAGCGCTTCTGTACGATGCTAGGTCTTGTGCCTACTTGGCCTCACTTGCTCACTTCTTGACCTTGCTTGTACTGTGATCTTTCTATACCTGCACTTGCTTGTTTACCTTTATATATAATCTTGCATGTGAACTGGCCTTGTGGCCTTGAACTTGTGCTCGGAATGTGTGGTGACGTTGTGATCCACCCTGAGCTAGCTTACTGTGCTTTGCTTGACTGGTCTTGTGACCCCTTGTTCTCCCCCACTTTGCGTATGGGGGTGTGTCAAACTTATATGCTATAGTCTGTGTAGGCTATAGTGGGGTAGATAATATGGGGTACAACACTTTTAGGTTTTCCTACTTGTACCCACCTGCTTCCTAGTGCATTCATACCTCGTTCTTTCACAGTTTGTGTAGCGGGTGAGTGCGCCCATAACCCCCTAGGCCAATGTGCCTGCAACCCTTCCCTAGGATCAATCGGGGATCACCAGTGGACCTCTGACACCCCCCCGCACTGGGATGCCCGTAGTGCACATACTGGGATTCGAACCCGAGACCTTCGCTCTGATACCATGTCAGAATCCCAGCCACTAGACCACTGGGATAAAAGGGCTTGTTTGTATAGCGGGTGAGTGCGCCCATAACCCCCCCAGACCAACGAGCCTGTAACCCTTCCCTAGGATCAATCGGGGATCACCAGTGGACCTCTGACACCCCCCCGCACTGGGATGCCCGAAGTGCACACACTGGGATTCGAACCCGAGACCTTCGCTCTGATACCATGTCAGAATCCCAGCCACTAACCCACCAGGCCAACGTGCCTGTCACCTATGGACCTCTGACAGCTGCTGTTGTGCGTACGTGCGACTAACGACGGGGCCGCGGGGCCCTTTAACGAAGGGGCCTCGGGGCCCACGGTCGAAAGGCCGCGGGGCCCGCTAACGAAGAGCCGCGAGGCCCGCTAACGAAAGGCCGCGGGGCCCGGTAAATAACTGCCGCGACGGGTGATGGGTGACGGGGGAAAAAAAAAAGGCCGCGAACGACGGGGGAAAACGGGCGACGGGCGACAGGGGGGGGGGGGGGGGGGTCTACGGGCGACGGGGTCCTAAGGTAAGCGCGCTTCAGGCAGTCTAGGACGGGACGCGACCAGGTGGGCCCATAACTTCGTCGAGTGGTTTTTCCTAAGGGGAAAATCTCGCTTGGGTTAACCTAGCTCTATACCATGTTACAATGTAAAATTGACTAGAACAAAAAGTACAAAGAAGATATATGCAAAACCTAACCCTATTGCACGTACAAAATAACACAAGGGAGAACACCTAGACTAGAACTACACAAACTATAGAATTATAGTTTGACAGGTCTTGTGACCATTGCTTGCTCTGGCTATCCTCCACTTTGCCTATGGGGGTGTGTCAAAACATATGTGTTTATGTTTACTCATGCTGTAGTGGGTTTAGCCTTAGGGGTTACACTAATCTTCTCGATATTCTTTTTGTACCCCTCCTTTGACCTAGTCCAACCACTTTCCTAGTTTTTAACAAAAAGACTGTCTTTCAAGCCTTGAAGGCCCTATTTTATCAAGCTAAATTATCCTGATTTTGCTGATTTCAGCATACGATTTGTTGTTAGGGCTAGAAAATCAGATTACCATAAAAAGGTGGCCTGGTACTTCAGGAATATGCTATTTTTGGACACTGAAGTTTAGTGTAGCAGTGTACGTGTAGTCCTATGTTAAATCATGTTTCTATGTTTGTAGGCTGTAGTGGGGCATACTCTAGTGAGTACAATGCTTTAAAGTTTCATACTTGTACTCATCTTCCTGCTCAATGCAATCCTTCCTTCTTGACATGGTTTCAGAGTAGGTCCCGGTTAGGACCGATTTTTTTTAGGGCCCACTGTATTCGTTCCGCTCTGCCCGGCATCTGTTTTTTCCCCTGGTCGGCCCGTCGTTTCTGCCCTGACCAGCACGCTGTCGTGCTGCTGCCCTGCCCTGACCCGGCGCGCTACCGCGTTGCCTAGTGCGCTCGCCCGCCTGCCGCTTGCGCTGCCTGCCTGCTGCTCGCGCCGCCCGCCTGCTGCCCGCATGCTGCCCGTGCGCTGCCCGCGCACCAGTACACCCTACTACCCAGCGCGCCAGCGTGCCCTGCTGCCCAACCCCCCAGCGCGCCCCGCTGCCTAGCGCGCCATCGCGCCCCGCTGCCCAGCGCGCCAGCGCGCCCCGCTGCCCAGCGCGCCAGTGCGCCCCGCCGCCTAGCGCGCCCTGCCGACCAGCGCGCCAGCGCGCCCCACCGTCCAGCGTACTAGTGCGCCCTGCCGCCCAGCGCGCCAGCGCGCCCCGCCGCCCAGCGCGCACCGCCGCCCAGCGCGCCAGCGCGCCCTGCCACCCAGCGCGCCAGCGCGCCCCGCCGCCCAGCGCGCTAGCGCGCCCTGCCACCCAGCGCGTCAGCGCGCTCCGCCGCCCAGCGCGCCAGCACGCCCCGCTGCCCAACGACCCGCGCCTTGCCCCGTAAGCGCCTTGCCCGCGCGCGTGCGCCCTGCCCCGCGCTGCTGCCTTGCACGCGCACCTGCCCTACCCTGTTCGCGCTGCCCGCGCGTGCCCTTCCTGCGCGCAAGTGCTGCCTGCTGCTGCCGCCCTAGGTGCTGCCGTCCTAGGTGCTGCCGCCCTAGGTGCTACCGCCTGCTGCTGCCGCCCTAGGTGCTACTGCTGCCGCCCTAGGTGTTGCGGCCTGCTGCTGCCCTAGGTGCTGTCCCCCTGCTGCTACTGCCCTAGGTGCTGCTGCCACCCGCGTGCGCTGCCCCGCGCTGCCCTGTCCCACGCTAGCGCCACCTTGCCCCGAGTGCTGCTACGCAGCCGCCTATGGTACTGCTGCTGTAGCTGCTGCTTCTAGCTATCACTGCCTGCCATGGCCACTACCACTGTCTTATCTCAGCGGCAGCCGAGTGTGCAGGAGTCTCTCTCGCCGAAGCAGCTTCGCGAGTGGGCTATCTAGTGAGGCAGCCCCAGTGGCAGAGCTAGCCGTGCTCGTCGGCGGAAGCCGCTTTCGCTACAGCAGCGGCGCGAGTGGGCTTTCCGCTGGGGCAGCCCCGATGGCGGAGCCTGGGGTGCTACTACTGGAGGTACTTGTGAGTCTACTCCTGCTGGTAGTGCCGCTGGTAGACGCGGAGGTTCTGGGGGTGGACAGCAGCAGCAGCAGCGTCCGTTAGAGACTCTCTCCTCGCAGCAGCTTCATGAGTGGGCTGTCCGATGGGGCAGTCCCGGTGGCGAAGGGTTTCGGGGTAGTCGTACCGGGGGTGTAGAGGCACCAGGTGGTGTAGTGGCTGCTATTCTTGGTGCTTTTGACTCAGCTAGCACAGGTGCAGAGTCTGAGGAGGCCTTGCACACTTTTACTCTTGACTCAGGCGCGTCTCGTTGCTTCTTGCGCGACAGCACTACGGAGATAACTCAATTAACGGGAGCTAGACTACGGGCTAGGCACGGGGCAAGAGTGATCTCTGCGTTCACTTAGTCGTTCTCTAGCACTTGTGCATTCACGGGGCAAAACCGCAGAGTTTCACTAGCAAAAGTTGAGAGCAATGATTCCGAATGATAGCAACAAAGTTGGTAAGACTGACTACATCAGAGCTAGCATGCAAGCAGGACGACTGCGAGCACAGCACGGTCGACCGCGTTCGACCACGACTTAGTCGACCGCGCTCCAGCAGGGCAAGGTCGCGGCCCGCCAACACTGCAAGTCAACAGCGTGCCAACGCTGCAGCAATTCGGCTACACAGTATTGCACCCGCAAGACAGCTGCGCACCCGCTTCGTAGGTGCTCGCAGATGATTGGCAGGCTGTGTCTTTGTTACCTGCACAACACACACACCAAATCATCCTCATGCTGACAACTGCTCCTTATCAGCCACGTCGACCTCGGGATATCACACCGAGGTTGGCCTCACCACTAACACTTGGGCGACTGTCGGGTGCCTCCGCAGAAACCCGTCGCCCGGATAACCTGGTCGACCGGGCAACCACCTCGTCGACCAGCTTCTCCTTGTACCCGTCGACCTCCCAAGTCGACAACCACTTCTAGTCGACCTCGTTAGGTCGACCACACCCTTGGTCGACCAGCTCCAGGTCGACGACACTCCTGGTCGACCAGCTCCAGGTCGACGACACTCCTGGTCGACCAGCTCGAAGTCAACCAGCACAGTAGTCAGCCGACCACCCGAGGGTCACGAGCGTTACTTCCTACTGGTCGTTGACGACTACTCGCGTTACACCACAGTCTTCCCCTTGCGCCGCAAGGGTGAGGTCACTTAGGTGCTGATCGACTGGATCCTCGCTGCCCGTTGCCAGCTCAGCAAGAGTTTCGGCTCGGACCTTCCTGTTCTGCGTCTGCACTCCGACAGAGGTGGAGATTTTTCCTCCGACCTTCTGCGGGCCTTCTGTCGTGCACAGGGCATCCGCCAGACGTTCACGCTTCCGGCCTCCCCACAGCAAAATGGGATTGCTGAGCGCCGCATTGGCATGGTCATGGACGTCGTACGTCCATGATCCATGCGGCTGCTCCCCATTTTCAGTGGCCGTTCGCGGTTCAGTACGCTGCGCATCAGCTCAACCTCCAGCCCCGTGTTTCCGTTTCGGAGACCACACCTGCTCTGCGGTGGACGGGGAAGGTTCGCGATGCGTCTATGTTTCGTGTCTGGGGATCTCGAGCTATTGTCCGCGATTCATCAGCGGACAAGCTGTCCTCCCGTGCTGTTCCCTACGTCTCCCTTGGCTCCCCCCCTGACGTGCCTGATTGGAAGTTTTACCACCCCACCTCGCGTCGTGTTCTGTCCTCTCAGGACGTCATGTTTGACGAGTCGGTCCCTTACTACCGTCTCTTTCCCTACCACACTGCCCCTCTCCCCCCCCCTCGTCGCTCTTCGTAGCACCAGCTCCTCCTCCGGTAGACCCCCTCCCCCCTCAGGGTCCTGCCCCCTCAAGTGTGTCCCAGGTAGACCCTGTCGAGCCTGTCGAGGTAGCTGTCGACTCTGGTGCTGCTGGGGGTGCTGAGCCTGCGGGTACGGGGCCTGGGGGTGCTGAGCCTGAGCGTGCAGAACCTGGGGGCTCTGAGCCTGGGGTTCCTGAGTCAGAGGGTGCGGAGCCTGGGGGTGCTGGCACCTGAGGGAGACCCGAATGCTCCAGACATCCCGACCCCGCACTCTTACGCAGAGGCGATAGAGGGTCCCTACTCCTCTCAATGGCAGTCAGCTATGGACGCACAGATGGCATCCTGAAAGTCCACAGGCACTTACGTCGACGAGGTTCCCCCTCCTGGGGCGAACATCGTTAATGGCATGTGGATTTTCGGGGTGAAGCGGCCGCCGGGTTCTCCGCCTGTCATCAAGGCGCGTTACGTTGCACGAGGCTTCAGTCAGCGAAAGGGAGTTGACTTCTTCCAGACCTTCTCCCCTACCCCGAAAATGACCATTCTTCAGGTGCTGCTGCACGTCGCCGCTCAGCGTGACTACGAGCTTCACTCTCTTGACTTCAGCACTGCTTTCCTACAGGGCAGCCTGCACGAGGAGATCTGGCTGCGCCGCCCACCTGGCTTCACTGGGTCGTTTCCTTCTGGTACCCAGTGGAGCCTCCGGCGGCCGGTCTACGGTCTCCGCCAGGCGCCTCGCGAGTGGCACGACACACTGAGGACGACTCTTGTGGCTCTTGGGTTTGCTCCTTCTACTGCTGACCCGTCGCTGTTTCTACACACCGACACTTCGCTGCCGCCGTTCTACATCCTCGTGTACGTCGACGACTTGGTCTTTGCCGCTGCTGACACTGCTGGACTGGCCCACGTGAAGTCGGAGCTGCAGAAGAGACACATGTGCATAGACCTGGGTGAGCTGCGCAGCTATCTTGGCTTGCATATCATCCAAGACAGAGCACGGCGTACCATTACCTTGACTCAGTCACACATGGTGCAGAAGATCCTTCAGCGCTTCGACTTCCAGTACTCCTCGCCACAGTCCACTCCTCTGCCTACCAGTCACTCGCTCTCAGCTCTACCTTTGAATGAGTCCGTAGAGCCGAGTGGCCCGTATCCAGAGCTTGTGGGCTGCCTCGTGTACCTGATGACCTGCACTCGACCTGACCTCGCTTCCCCTCTTAGCATCCTGGCACACTACGTTGCGCCCGGGAGACACCGACCAGAGCACTGGAAGGCCGCTCAGAGGGTGATGCGCTACTTGTGCAGTACATCGGGCATGGGGCTCGTGCTTGGAGGACGGGCTCGAGTTGTCCTCACTGGTCACGCAGACGCTTCTTGGGTTGACGACTTGGCTACGCAGCGGTCATCACAGGGTTACACCTTCAGCCTTCGCTCCGGTTCTGTTTCGTGGCGGTCTACTCGCTCTTCTTCTTTTCTCAGCTCCAGCTATGAGGCTGAGATCTACGCAGGGGCCATGGGTGCACAGGAGTTACGCTGGCTCACCTACTTGCTGACCGACTTGGGAGCGCCTCGTTCTCGTCCAGTTCTGTACGTCGGCAACAAGGCCATGATTGCCTTGTGTGAGGAGCACAGACTGGAGCACAGAACGAAGCACATCGCTCTTCGCTACTTCCTTGCTCGAGAGTTGCAGCAGCGTGGTCAGCTTCGTCTTATTTACGTGGCCTCTCAGGCTAACACTGCTGATATCTTCACCAAGGCACTTCAGCCTTGTGATCATCAGCGGTTCTGTACTGTTCTAGGGCTTGTGCCTACTTGGCCTCATTTGCTCACATCTTGACTTTGCTTGTTGTAAACTATATACTTATACCTGCATGCTAACACTTGCTAGGTTGTGATAACTGTACTGCTTGTTCTCCTTTATATATAACTCTGCATGTGAACTGGCCTTGTGGCCATTTGCTGGTGCTGAGAATGCGTGGTGACTTCGTGATCCACCCTGAGCTTGCTTTGCTTTTCTTGACTGGTCTTGTGACCTCTTGTTCTCACCCACTTTGCCTATGGGGGTGTGTCAAACCTATATGCTGCTTATTGTGTAGGCATTTGTGGCATTTGGGGTACAACCCAATTAGGGTTTCCTACTTGTACCCATCCTTCTGCTAGTTCATTCATTCCTCGTTCATTCTTTTGATATAAGGCTTACTGGATTAATATATAAACCGTCCAACCACTATGGATGCTGTATGTCTTGCTGATTATGCAGCACAATACGAAGGAAGTTCTAGACAAGACTTCATTGGACCGGATCTTTCAGTCAAAAAATGCTTCTACGGCAAGAGATAAAATAGGAAGATTATTCGTTATATAAATTATCACAGCGATATCAACGAATCAAAATTTATGCGAGAACAGATGCTGTTGTTCGTACCTTTTCTTCAAGAAGTTTATGACCCAACCAAGTCGCACTGATAATTAGGGCGAACGAGGAATCTATCATTCTAAGAGGAATGAATATTCTATCAATGACGATTCATGGATGTGCGCACTTGAATACGCAGTGCACGAGGAAGATAATAATGACGATATTTATAATGATACGTCTCGATGTGGCGCAGATGCGGATATTGGTGTGGAGCTGGGCTGTCGCGATTCCGTTCAGTCGATTGATACGTTTTGTTTCGTTGTTACAAGTTGTTGGGTGCAAAACATTATTTTTACACGTCAACCAGCTGTCTGCATTGTTAATTCTAAGTACTATGCGGAAGCGATTAACTCAGTGCCACAAACATAAACTAGGCAACACTTTGTCAAACTTATATGCTATGGTCTATCTAGGCTGTAGTGGGGTAGACACTATAGGGTACAACATTTCTAGGTTTCCTACTTGTACCCACCTGCTTGCTAGTTCATTCATTCCTCATTTCTTCACATGGTATAGAGCAGGTTCCCTAGTGGGAACGCTTCTCAGGGCCCACCACTGAAATCGACTTTTTTTTTCCTAACCGGAGCGCGAGTCGCCCCTGCCCGAGGCGCGCCCCGTTGGCCGCCCTCAAGTCACGTCCCCTGCCCTTAGTGGCCTGTCGCGCCCTCCTAGAGGCCCCTCTCAAGACCCCTCGCGCCACCCTTAGCGGCCCCGTCGCCACCCCTTACGGCCCCGTCGCCGTCCTTTGCGGCCCCGTCGCCGCCCCTCTAGGCCCCTCGCGGCCCCTTCGCGGCCCCGTCGCCGCCCCTCTAGGCCCCTCGCGGCCCCTTCGCGGCCCCGTCGCCGCCCCTAGCGGCCCCGTCGCCGCCCTTCGAGGCCCCTCGCGGCCCCTTTGCGGCCCCGTCGCCGCCCCTAGCGGCCCCGTCGCCGCCCCTGGCGGCCTCGTCGCCGCCCCTAGCGGCCCCGTCACCGCCCTTCGCGGCCCAGTCGCCGCCCTTCACGGCCCCGTCGCCGCCCCTAGCGGCCCCGTCGCCGCCCTTCGCGGCCCCGTCGCCGCCTCTAGCGGCCCCGTCGCCGCCCTTCGCGGCCCCGTCGCCGCCTCTAGCGGCCCCGTCGCCGCCCTTCTCGGCCCCGTCGCCGCCCTTCGCGGCCCCGTCGCCGCCTCTCGCGGCCCCGTCGCCGCCCTTCGCGGCCCCGTCGCCGCCTCTAGCGGCCCCGTCGCCGCCCTTCCCAGCCCCTTCAGCCGCCAAGCAGCCGAGCCGCCGAGCTACAGAGCCGCCGAGCCGCCAAGCCGCCGAGCCTCCCAGCCGCCGAGCCACCGAGCCGAGCCACCGAGCCGCCGAGCCGCCGAGGCCGCCGTCGAGCCGCCACTACCGAGCCGCTACCGCCGAGCCGCCGTCGAGCTGCTACTGTTCCTACCGGCGCGCCCCGGCCCTACCCACCCGGACAAGTGAGAGCACTCCCTGCTAGACCACTGCTGTCATGGCTACCCCCAGTGTCCTTACCTTTGATGCCGAGGGTCGTGCTGTTGACTTTGAGGTCTGGGTCGATGACCTCCAGCTCTTCCTACAGTGCGATAGGGCAGACGGACTCTCCCTGTTCGATCTCACCTCTGGTGCCTCTCCTGCCCCGCCTGCTGATGCTGACAGCATTGTTCGCTCACAGTGGGCCACACGCGATGCTGCTGCCCGTCTTGCTGTGCGTCGACACTTACCGACCGCTGAGCGTGCGCACTTTAGTCAGTACAAGAGTGCTAAGACCTTGTACGACGCTGTAGTTGCACGCTACTCTTCCCCTGCCACTGCTGCTCTTAGCCGCCTCATGCTGCCGTACCTGTTCCCTGACCTTGCTGCCTTTCCCACAGTCGCTGACCTCATTACGCACCTTCGCACTAGTGACACTCGCTACCGCGCTGTGCTTCCTGCTGAGTTCTGTGCCAAGAACCCTCCCCCTATGTACATCACCCTCTACTACATAGTCACCCGGCTCCCTGACTCCCTTCGCTTAGTCAGGGACCACTTCCTCTCAGTTTGCCCCACCACACTCACCGTTGACCTCCTCAAGGAGCGCCTCCTGGCAGCAGAGAAGAGCATAGTCGCTGTAGGAGCCTCTCGTGGTGACCCCTGTACCCCCGTCTTTGAGGGGTGTTCCCCCTTCCCCCTCTTGCCCTCTGTTGCTTCTGCTGCTGCGGCCGACCTCGTTGGCTTCGAGTCGGTCGGCGCTCCGTCTGCCCCTAGCGGGAGATGCCGCACCGGCAAGGGCAAGGGGGGCAAGGGCACTGGAGGGGCTGGGGGGGGCGGTGGAGGCGGCGGTGGAGGCAATGGAGGGGGTGGGGGTGGTGGTGGGAGTGGTGGCGGGGGTGGAGGTGTCGGTGGCAGCAGTGGAGGCGGAGGAGGCGGCGGCGGTGGCGGTGGGAGCGGAGGCGGCGGTGGTGGCGGAGGCGGCGGGGGCGGCGGTGGAGCTGGTCGCGGCTCTACGCAGAGGAGTGGCTCCGGTGGTGGTCCGCGCCAGCTGCAGCAGCGCACTCGTGAGACCCCGTCCCCCCAGCAGCTTCGTGAGTGGTACGCTGGGCGTCAGCGAGGTGGGGATACTGGTCCCTGTACCTACGTCCTCCGTACCGGCGACCGCGCTAATGAGCAGTGCGGGGGCTCTCACTCCACCCAGCGCTGCTTCGGCCGCCTGACGGACGCTTGGCGTCACCAGTTCCCGGACTCCACTGAGATCCCTCGCTGGGGAGAGCTGTCTAGGGCGGGGGTTGCTATCTTTGATCTTGACTATGATGCTATTCTTGCTGCCATGTATGCTGTGTCTAATAGTGATGAGGGTGACTGTTACCTGTGTGTTCCGCCTGACCCGGGCATTGAGGCTGCTGCTCTAGGTGCTGGTGAGGCTGCTGCTCTAGGTGCTAGTGCGTCTGCTGCCCCAGGTGCTGGTGAGTCTGCTCTCTCAGGTACCACGTCGGCTCAGGCCTTACACACCTTCACCCTTGACTCTGGTGCTTCCCGCTCCTTCTTTCGAGACCGCACCACGCTTACGCCGCTTAGTCGGCCGGTTGCGGTCTCCCTGGCGGACCCCTCTGGGGGTCCTGTCCTTGCTCACTTCTCCACTGTCTTACCGTGTCCGGCAGCCCCCTCTGGCACCCTGTCAGGTCTCTACCTCCCCTTGTTCTCTACGAACTTGGTGAGTGGTGCTGATCTGCAAGATGGGGGGGTTGACCAGTTCACTCCTGCGAGTCAGCGGGTGACCCACTGTACGTGTGCTCGGACGGGCCGACACTTGGCCACGTTTACCCGTCGGCCGGGGTCGAGCCTATACACACTGACTACTGAGTCTCCTCCGGTTGCTGAGTCTGGTCAGGTAGCTGCGTCGAGTCAGGTGTTTGCTGCAGCGTCCAGGTCTGGTCCTGAGTCTGCTCCCTACTCGTGTCGTCTCCTGTCCCACCAGACTCTCCTTTGGCACCACCGCCTTGGCCACCCCTCCCTGCCTCGTCTCCGAGGCATGGCCTCCCGTGTCCTTGTCTCTGGTCTCCCCCGGTCCCTCCCTCCCCTCCCTCCGGGGCCTGCCCCTACCTGCGTTCCCTGCGTCGAGGGGCGGCAGCGCGCCGCCCCTCACTCCTCCGAGTTTCCTCCGACAGAGGCTCCGCTGCAGACTCTTCACATGGACGTGTGGGGCCCCGCCCGCGTCCGTGGCCAGGGTCACGAGCGTTACTTCCTGTTGGTGGTTTACCACCCCACCTCGCGCCGTGTTCTGTCCTCCCAGGACGTCACCTTTGACGAGTCGGTGCCTTACTACTGTCTCTTCCCCTACCGCACTGCGCCCCTCCCCACGCCGCCGCTCTTCCTTGCACCAGGTCCTCCCCCGGTAGACCCTCTCCCCCTTCAGGGTCCTGCCCCGTCAGGTGTGTCCCAGGTAGACGCGGTCGAGCCTGTCGAGGTAGCTGTTGACTCTGGTGCTGCTAGGGGTGCTGAGCCTGCGGGTGCCGGGTCTGGGGGTGCTGAGCCTGGGGGTGCGGAGCCTGGGGGTGCTGAGTCTAGGTGTGCTGAGCCTGCGGGTGCCGGGTCAGGGGGTGCTGAGCCTGGGGGTGCGGAGCCTAGGGGTGCTGAGCCTGGGGGTGCGGAGCCTGGTGGTGCGGAGCCTGGGGGTGCTGGGTCTGCTCATGTGGCCTCTGGCGGTGCTTCGTCGAGGCGGGAGCCACCCTCTCCGCAGGAGCTGCGCGAGTGGTTTGCCCGGCGCTGGAGCCGTGCTGCTGGAGCTGGAGGTGCTACTGTTGCTGCTGGTCTTGGAGGTGCTCGTACTGGCGGTACTGGAGCTGCTGGGACTGGGGGTGCTGCTGGTACTGCTGGAGCTGCTGGCGGTACTGGAGCTGACGGTCCTGCTGGAGCTGGAGCTGCTGGAGCTGCTGGAGCTGGAGCAGCGGTCGTCACAGGGTTACACCTTCAGCCTTGGTTCCGGCTCTGTTTTGTGGCGGTCTACCCGCTCGTCTTCTGTTCTCGGCTCCAGCTGTGAGGCTGAGATCTACGCGGGGGCCATGGCTGCACAGGAGCTACGCTGGCTCACCTACCTGCTGACTGACCTAGGAGCGCCGCCTCGTTCTCCTCCAGTTCTGTACGTAGACAACAAGGCCATGCTGGCCTTGTGTCGGGAGCACAGACTGGAGCACAGAACGAAGCACATTGCTCTTCGCTACTTCCTTGCACGTGAGCTACAGCAGCGTGGTCAGCTGCGCCTTGCTTACGTGGCCTCTGAGGCCAACACTGCTGATATCTTTACCAAGGCACTTCCGCCTTGTGATCATCAGCGCTTCTGTACGATGCTAGGTCTTGTGCCTACTTGGCCTCACTTGCTCACTTCTTGACCTTGCTTGTACTGTGATCTTTCTATACCTGCACTTGCTTGTTTACCTTTATATATGATCTTGCATGTGAACTGGCCTTGTGGCCTTGAACTTGTGCTCGGGATGTGTGGTGACGTTGTGATCCACCCTGAGCTTGCTTTGATTTGCTTGACTGGTCTTGTGACCTCTTGTTCTCCCCCACTTTTCCTATGGGGGTGTGTCAAACTTATATGCTATGGTCTATCTAGGCTGTAGTGGGGTAGACACTATAGGGTACAACATTTCTAGGTTTCCTACTTGTACCCACCTGCTTGCTAGTTCATTCATTCCTCATTTCTTCACACACTTAACATCACTTGTGAACCAAGTGAGTAGTTATGCCAAGCTTAGCTTGTAGAGTGAGTGTTCTGGTTCAGCAGAGTTTCGGCAGTTCTTCGGTGTGTATCTACTCTCGTCAATACGTAGTAGTAGATTGTAAGCTTGAAATCATGAAAGCATTGTTGATAAAAGCAAATACAAGCACACATATAAGAGAGGTCCTAGGTACACAAAGGAGAACACACAAAACAGTTGTCTAACTGTCGTCCAGGTCTTCGCTTTGCTGTCATTGAAAAAACGGTTGTAAAACTGCTTCAGAATTTGGCTTGATTTGCCGCTGTAGAATAACTGTCTTCAACCTGCACTGCTGCCAAATTCTCCTGCTGACTCTCCTCGCGAACATTCATGTTTACTCGTGTGCGATCATGAACGCCCGTGTGAGATTCCCGTTTTTCAGTTACAACGGATTTTACCGTTTTGTACCTCTGTCGAAATAATGACGCAAAGCAGCGCGACTTTCTGGCGAATTTTCTTGCTCGCCCAGTCAGCGCGAAAATTCCGTTAGTCAACTGCGAAGTCTCGCGTGCCCCACGTGCCCCACGTGCCTCTCATCACGACCGAGATATTGCTCGGTCGTGCAGGACAAGACGATCGCTGACGCGATCGTGCGTTGTCCTGCGCGTGACGGGGCGATCATGTCGCTCCGTCCTGTGTCGATCGTGCGCACTGTGCGCGATCAAAACAGTAGCGACACACGCGTGGGCCCAGACGAGCCACACGCTTATGTCAGGATCCCACGCGCGGGTCTTGACTTCGCGCGCTTTATAATTGACCAGCGCGAGGTGGTCAACGGGGCTGGTCAAACTATCGAGCCCCAAACTCAACACACTCGACACTCTCAACAGCAGTCATGAAAACAATTCGACATTCATGAAACACAGAACATTCATGAAACACATAATATTCATGAACGCACATGTTCGTCGATGAAAACAAACAAGAGCGGACATGAGCCGATATGAACGAACATGAACCGACATGAACGAACATGACTCGCCATGATCCGTCACGACCGATCATGATCCCACAGCAACAGCACATGAAACGAAATGCGAAAACGAATGCACACAGAACATACACAAAATGCATAACTTCATGCAGGCGGCTGGTTGCAGTGCAAAAATAATATTTTGCACCCAACAAACTCCCCCTCAAGCAGTCGCCTGCTTGCACTCCCTTTGCGTGAGCCTAGTTGAGGCTCATGCCGCAGAGCTTAGCTCAGCACCAGTGGGGTTCTTCAACAAGCCGCTTCGTGAGAAAATCTGCTGGCTGCTGCTGTGTATTCACATAGAGGGGCTGAATGGATCCCCTCTGCACCTCCTTGCGTAGCCAATGCCACTTGATCTGCATGTGCTTCGTGAGCCCATGCAGCACAGCGTTCTTGGACATTGCTATGGCACTGGAGTTGTCACAAAACAACGGTGTGGCAGTCTTCTGCTCATGCCCTATCTCCTCCAGCAGCTTCCTCAGCCAAATCAGCTCCTTGGCTGCATGATACATTGACATGTACTCTGCTTCAGCTGATGAACCCGCCGTTTCCACCTGTTTCTTTGACCTCCAGCTCACGGGCCCACCACCAATCACGCACACATATCCTCCCACTGAAGACATGTCCTCCTTTTCCGAAGCCCAAGTTGCATCAGCAAACCCCGTGAGGAATAACTCTCTCTCCCCAAGTTGCTCCCCCCTCTCCTTGAGAACCTCTGCTCCCTTCTGCTTCATCTGAGCCACGGCTGAGTATTGAACTCCAACGGTGGGGTAGGAGTTCAGATACTGGATGATACGATCTGCTGCATCCACCTGCTCCTTAGTGGGATTTTGCACCACCCTGGCCAGTTGCCCCACAGCAAAGGAGACGTCAGGCCTGGTATGCACTGCTGCATAGAGCAAGCTCCCCACCATAGACTGAAAACGAGCCTGCTCCCGCTGATCCACTCCTTCATTCTCACCAGCTTTGATGAGTTTGGATCCGGATGGAAGGGGTGTGGTAATCTTCCTTCCGACCTCGATCTCATACTTGCTCCCCATGTTGTTGATGTACTTTTCCTGGTGCAGCTTCACCCATCCATTGCTGACATCCCTCTCAATATGCATTCCCAAATAGTAGTTCGCCCCCCCCAGGGTCTTGCACTTGAAGTTTTGCATCAGTTTCTGCTGCACCTTCATCACCTCCTGCTTGCTGCTCCCAAACAAGAGGATGTCGTCCACGTACACCAGGAACATAACGAGGCTCTCCTTCTCCCCCATGAGGAAAAGGCCCTCGTCACATGCACTCGCCCTGAACCCTATCTCCTCTAGAACCGAAGACAGCTTCTTGTACCAGCAGCGTGGTGCTTGTTTGAGGCCGTAGATGGCCTTCTTCAGCTTGCACACTGTCAACGGGAGTTGTGTTTGGCCCCGTCCTCGCTTGGGCGGAGCCAACCGTGGGAGCCACGAAATCGTGGTGGACCGTGGGAGCCACGAAATCGTGGTGGTCCGTGGGAGCCACGAAATCGTGGTGGTCCGTGGGAGCCACGAAATCACGGGGGAACGTGGAGCCACGAAACCGCGGGAGGACCGCGGTGGCCGAGAAATCGTGGGAGGACCACGAAATACTCGGTCAACCAGGATACCCGGGCGACGCGCGCGAATGTCGTCAGGGGTGTTTCTGCAAGCACGATTTCGGGGGTGGTATCCCGAGATCGACGTGGCTGGTGGGCGCCGTCACGGGTGAAGTGTCTGCGCTGGGCGTGTGACGGGGAGTTGGGCGCCAGCCAGCAGCACGCACCTGCGAAGCTGGTGCACCGTTGTCCCGCGGATGCATCGCTGTGCAGCCGACTTACTGCAGCGTTGGCACACCGCGGACAGGCAACGTTGGCAAGCCGCGACTCTGCTCTGCTGGAGCACGGTCGACCAAGTCGTGCTGGCACGCGGTCGACCGTGCTGCGCTGGCAGTCGACCAGCAGCCTTGCTAGGTCTGATGTAGTCAGTGTTGCCAATGTTGATGCTAATCATTCTGGACCTTTGTTCTTATGTTTTCCTAGTGAAACTCTTGCCAATTTTCCCCGTGAACTAGCAAGCAGTGTTAGCACTTGGAAACGACTAAGGAATCAACGAACGCAGAGATCACACGAGCATCCGTGCCTTGCCCGTAGTCTATCTCCCGTTGCACACGTTATCTCCGCATGGTGCGGTGAGCGTGGACGACACCGCGAAAAGACTTTCGGGTTAGCTGACTTCTCTTTCACCCCGTTTGTTCGTAGACCGGCAGTTGTGCTAGACGCCATGGTGGACCCCGTAGTAGAGGCGGGTGTCGTGGACACTTTGGGAGCACGGTTGGAGGACGCGAGGAGACGTCATGCGGCGAACGAGTACGGAACTCTCCCGCTGACGGTGGTCGAGGCTGGCATTCGCGCCTTGTGGGCGGCGGAGCACCCCCCTTTTCGGCCTGTATCTCCTCGACCGGTGAACAACGCAGGCGGCGTCGACGCAGGAGTCAACGCCGCGGGTGACCAAGTCGGTAGCAGCGCGGGAGGCACGTCGAGGCAGCGAGGTGTGATTCGCGCCGATGAAGTCGGCGGCGTTCAGGCGCGAGGGATGCAGTCATCGGCGGCTGCAGGGGCCCCGCGAAACTACGTCGGAGGCAGACGAAGTGAATTGGCGCCGATGTCGGCGACACACGTGACCACGGGAGGAATTGCGCCGAGCTACGGCTACTTCAAGTTTACGCCGGACAGGATCTCGGTCACCCCTCTGCTGGTCGGTCGTCCCGACAACCTCACGTGGAAGGAAGCCAATCGAGCCCCAGCTGGAGATGGCCGGGCTGATGGGTTTCGCCCGCGGAACCGTGGCGACGCCGGAGGAGCACTACCCCGACCTGCGAGCGGAATTTCGCGCCGTGCAGTTGCTGACCTTTACGGTCATTTCGCGGTGCTGCTCGCCGGGCGTACAGATCGCCCTGAAGTCGTGCAGGGAGTACCTCGACGCTGGCCACCGGGCGTGGCATTTCATCGAGTCAACTTACCAGGTCACCGACGACTTGTTCATCTCCCAGCTTGAGGGGCAGTTGACGCACCTGCGTATGGGCGACGAGGAGACCGCGACTGACTACTGCAACCGAGCTCGGCGAATTCTCGCCACCATACGGATGGCTGGCGCGCAATACTCGACGGCTTCGTACGTCACGCACGTCATGCAAGGACTCCCGAGCAGCTACAATCTGCTGAAGCGGCTGTCGATGGCGCCGAGCACGCGGGCGACGCTCAACGAGGACACACTGACCTCGTACATCCTGCAGGACGAGGCGATGCAGGAGGCTAAGCGGTCCCAGGAGCTCCTCGCGCAAGTAAATTTCGCGGCCCCCGCGAAGCAAGGTGGTCGCCCGGGACATCGCGGGCAGTCTGGTGGCAGTCACCGCGGTGGCGGGAAGCCGACGAAGGACGCTGACAAGCAGAAGTCGTCCAAGGATGGCGGTCGTGGAGGAGGAGGTCGACGCCGGGAATGCTGGCTGTGCGGCGATCCCGATCACCTCTCCTTCGAGTGCCCCGACCGCAGCGATTCCGACGACGACGACGCGAAGAGAGACCGCGGAAGTTCTGGCAGCCGTCGTTCGCGTCGAGGAAACCAACCGCGAAAAGAAAAGCAGTCGATGAAATCGACCTCGGCGAAGGACGCCGACTCTTCCGCGGGTGGCAAAGGGCGAGACGGTAAGGAGGCGTCGTGCTCGCTGGTCGGTATCGTGGAGCCGACTGTCTCGCTGGCGCCGGAAGCTGGCGAGGATTTCGAGGCGGTGGCGGGAGCTGTGCAGGCGAACCCCGCGGTGGTCCTGCTCGACAGCGGCTGCTCGCACCACCTGATGGGGACGAAGGAAGCCTTCGTCGAATTGGGGTCGAGCGGCGACGTGAAGCACGTGCGTGGCTTCAATGGGGCGCTGCAGGACGTTCGCGGCCGTGGTACGGTTGCGCTGCAAGGGGAGGCCGGGAAGCGAGTAGTCATCTCCGACGTTCTCTACGTCCCGGGCGTGCAAGCAAATCTGCTTTCGGCTGGCCAGCTGAAGGAGAGCGGGGTGACGCTGAAGGATGACGGAGATCGGATGTTGCTCGTCTCCGCGGCGGGAGACGTGCTCGGTCGCGCGACGTACACCGGCCGGGTGTTCTGCACTGACCTACGTCCATGCGCGGTAAAGGCAACGACGCCCGCGAAAGAGGAGGTGGCTCTGCGGGGGATAGTCTCGGCTACGAAGGCAACCCCGAACAGGCTTCACGCGAGGCTTGCGCATGTTGGCATGGACACGATTCGGTGCTGCAACTGCGCTCTGATCGCGGAGGGGAGTTCCTCGGAAAGGACTTCACCGCCTTCGTGGACAGCAAGGGAATCGTCCACGACTTGACCTGCCCCTACACCCCGCAGCAGAATGGCATGGCGGAGCGGGAGATGAGGACGGTGGTGGAGTCGGTGCGGACGATGCTGCTGCACATGGGCGTGCAGCACCACTGGTGGCATCTCGCTCTGCGGCAGGCCGTCTGGGTTCGCAACTGCCTGGAGCGGTCGACGCTGCCCGCGGGGACGACACCGTACCAGCTTCTCACCGGGCAGAAGCCCGACCTGTCACTGGCGCGGGTGTGGGGCTGCATGGCACAATTCCTCGTCCCTGAGCAGCAGCGCGGTGGGAAGCTGAAGCCGAAGGCCCGGTGGGGCCTTCACCTCGGCGTGTCGGAGGAGAGCAAAGGCTGGGAGCTCCTCGACCTCGCCGACAATCGGGTGGTCACCACGTCGGACGTGGTGTTCTACGAAACCCTGTCGCTGGAGGTGTGGAAGTCGGAATTCGGGCCCGCGTCGGGGCGGACGCGGGCCAACCCGCCGACGGACACCTCGACGGCGACGCTTCCTCTGCTCGCCGAGGTTGGTGAGCAGGCTGATGAGGATTTCGCGGTCGCCCCTGCCTCGCCATCTCCTGCCCCTTCTTCCTATTCCCTTCCCGTCGAACTGCGTGGCCTTCTTCCGGTGTCGGCCTCCGGCGATGAGGGGAGTCGTGGGGCGTCGCCTATGGCGCCGGCCAAGAGCATCGCCGGTGGCCGACGTGATGCCGAGCCAGTCGCGGAGAAGCGGGCCGCGGATGTGCAGCCAACTTTGGACACCGCGAAGGAAGCCGCGAAAAACACCGCGAAGGAAGCCACGAAGAACACCGCGAAGGAAGCCGCGAAGAACACCGCGAAGGAGACCGCGGATGAGACCGCGGACGAACCCGCGAAGGAGCTCGCGAAGGAAACCGCGGAACCCGCGAAGGAAACCGCGGAGGAGATCGCCACGCCGACCGCGGAGGAGACCACGGAGGAGCCCGCGGCTAGCAGGCAGCAGACAGAGGATGATGCAGCAGTGAAGCCGACGGCGGGGCAGTCGGCAAGGGAGCTCTCGAACAAGAAGCGCGTTTCAGAGAAGCGGCCGAGAGGGGAGTCGGACGGGAAGCGCGTTTCAGAGGAGTCCTCGACAGGGAAGCCGTCGAACTCGAAGCTTGCTCCAGAGGAGCGGACGACAGGGGAGCAGTTCGATGAAGGCACATCGAGCGACGTGGTGGAGGTGCAGCTCGGACCTCGGAAGTCGGGCCGAATTCGGAGGCCACCCGACTTCTTCGTACCTGCTGCCTTCACCACGATGTACGATGTGGACGACGACGACCTGGCGTACGATGACGCCGAGGACGATGAGGAGCTTTCGAAGATCGACCCTGATATTCACGCCGACCCCGAACACCGTTGGGACATTTCGACCAAGACGGTGAAGGAGGCGTTGGCGAGCTGGAAGGGCCCGGCGGTGAAGGCCGCCATGCAGGAGGAGATCCGTAGCCTCATCAACATGGGCACTTGGGAGCTGGTCGAACGCCCGCCGGGGGTGAACATAATGAAGAACCGGTGGGTGCTGACAACGAAGTACCGCATCGACGACACTGTCGAGCGCGAAAAGGCGAGGCTGGTCGTGAAGGGCTTCACGCAGGTGTATGGTGCTGACTACGACGAGACGTACGCGCCGGTGAGCAGCTACGTCACGCTGAGGATTTTCCTCAGCATCGTCGCCGTCCTCGACCTCAACCTGATGCAGCTGGACAGAAGAACGCCTTTTTGCAAAGCAAGCTCGACCGCGTGCTGTACATGTACCAGCCGGACCACTTCAACGACGGGACCGGCCGGGTGTGCAAGCTGCTGAAGAGCCTCTACGGGCTGAAGCAGTCGCCGCTGCTGTGGTACACGGCTCTCAACGACGTGTTGGTGGGCGCCGGGTGGAAGAAGAGCCAAGTTGACGAGGCTCTGTATTTCAAGGTCGGCGACGACAAGGTGACCTGCTGGGTGCTGGTTTACGTCGATTACCTTCTCGCCGCGAGCAGCAGCACCGCGATGCTGAAGGAGCTGAAGGAGCTGCTGGAGGCCGCTTTCGAGCTGCGCGAAATTTCGCCAGTGCAGAAGTATCTCGGCCTGGAGATCGTGCGCGACAGGCCGGCGCAAAAATTGTGGCTACACCAGCAGGGCTACGCCGACAAGCTGCACAGGCGTTTCATTGACGAGGAGCAGACCGGAAGCACTCCGAAAACGCCGGTCTCCGTCGCCGCCTACGCGGAGCAGACATTCGACGACGAGGAGGCACAGGAGCGCGAGGAGGAGGAGTACCGGCAGAAGGTCGGCTCGCTGCAGTTCGCGGCGACGACGACGAGGCCGGACATCGCATTCGCGTGCAGCAAGCTGGGGAGCGGCCTCACGGTGAGGAGCGACCAGCACTGGCGCGAAGTCGACCGCTGCCTCGCCTACCTCGCCAACACGCGAGACACCGCCCTGGAGTTCGGCGGTGGTCCGGAGTCACTGGAGTTGGTCGGCTTCGTGGACGCCGACGACGCGGGTGACAAGCAGAACCGGATGAGCACGGGCGTCTACGTGTTCATCTACGGAGGGGCCGCGGTCTCCTGGTCGAGCCAGCGCATCAAGTGCGCGACGCTGTCGTCGACCGAGTCGGAGTACGTGGCGGCCGTCGAAGCCGGCAAGGAGGGACGTCGCCTTCGCTTCCTCCTCGCGGAGTTCCAGCGGCTGGACGCTGGGAAGCCGACTGTCCTCAGGGTGGACAACAAGTCGGCCATCACGGTCGCCGAGGGCGGCAACCTCAAGCACGTGGAGCGGCGACAGGCCTGGCTGCAGCACATGGTGAAGCGCGGGAAGTTTTCGCTGAAGTACATCCCGACCGCTGAGCAGCCAGCCGACTTCCTGACGAAGGCGCTGCACTACCCGGCCTTCAACCGGTGCTCCGTTGCAATCGGCCAAGTGCGCCTGGCCGATGTGGGTGACGGTGACAACGACGTGCAGCAGTAGGTGCCATGCCCTTTTGCATGGCTGGTGCGGTGTCCGGCGTGCTGTGCGTTGTGTGCACGCCGACGGGCTATTCTCCGAGAAGTACTGCCGTGTGGGCCGAGGGGGAGGGCCCAAGCGTGAACGCGGCACGGGAGTGTCAACGGGAGTTGTGTTTGGCCCCGTCCTCGCTTGGGCGGAGCCGACCGTGGGAGCCACGAAATCGTGGTGGACCGTGGGAGCCAGAAAATCGTGGTGATCCGTGGGAGCCACGAAATCGTGGTGGTCCGTGGGAGCCACGAAATCACGGGGGAACGTGGAGCCACGAAACCGCGGGAGGACCGCGGTGGCCGAGAAATCGTGGGAGGACCACGAAATACCCGGTCAACCAGGATACCCGGGCGACGCGCGCGAATGTCGTCAGGGGTGTTTCTGCAAGCACGATTTCGGGGGTGGTATCCCGAGATCGACGTGGCTGGTGGGCGCCGTCACGGGTGAAGTGTCTGCGCTGGGCGTGTGACGGGGAGTTGGGCGCCAGCCAGCAGCACGCACCTGCGAAGCTGGTGCACCGTTGTCCCGCGGATGCATCGCTGTGCAGCCGACTTACTGCAGCGTTGGCACACCGCGGACAGGCAACGTTGGCAAGCCGCGACTCTGCTCTGCTGGAGCACGGTCGACCAAGTCGTGCTGGCACGCGGTCGACCGTGCTGCGCTGGCAGTCGACCAGCAGCCTTGCTAGGTCTGATGTAGTCAGTGTTGCCAATGTTGATGCTAATCATTCTGGACCTTTGTTCTTATGTTTTCCTAGTGAAACTCTTGCCAATTTTCCCCGTGAACTAGCAAGCAATGTTAGCACTTGGAAACGACTAAGGAATCAACGAACGCAGAGATCACACGAGCATCCGTGCCTTGCCCGTAGTCTATCTCCCGTTGCACAAGTTATCTCCACACACACACGCCCCGTGCCATCCTCATAACCTGGCGGCTGCGACATGAACACCTCCACATCGATCAGCCCATAGAGGAAGGCTGTGGTGATGTCCATCTGCACTATCACCCACCCACACACAGCTGCACCAGAGAGGAGAACACACAATGTTGGTGACTTGGCGGTTGCAGCAAAGGTCTCCGTGAAGTCCTCCCTTTCTTTCTGTTGATAGCCCCTTGCCACCAGCCTGCTCTTGTAAACTGACACGGCTCCTTTATTGTCATTTTTTATCCTTGGAATCCAGCCACAGCTTATGGCTTTCTTCCCCTCCGGCAGTGGCACCAGCTCCCATGTCCCATTCTCCATTTGACTGTTGTATTCAGCATCTCTTGATGCCAGCCACTTGTCCCGGTCTGGTCCGTTAAGAGCTTCTTCCATGGTCAGTGGCTGAGTTGGTGCGGGTGCCATGAAGCAGTAGACTTCTTTCTCTGCTTCCTCATCGGAGTCACAGCTGCTTTGAAGCACCAGTAATGCATCGGGTTGCTGCTGCTCTCCCCTCGCTCCTTTGTAGTCCCTCAGCTTCAGTGTGGCTCCTCGCATCTGCCTTTCGATCATGGGTGAGAGACCACGACCTGTGGGAGGGGATTTCATTTGGGTCCTTCTTTGGGGAAGGGTGGGGGGAATTACACGTGTTATGGGGTGAGGTTCTTCAGGTACAGCCTTTGGCCCCACGTCCTTGACCACGGGAAGCTCTGCTGCACCCTCCTCTTCAGGTGCCGCTGCACCTTCCGCTTCTACCCACTCCTCCGCATCAAACCCCATCGTTGTTTGCTCCAGCTGCTGCATGAGTTTCTCCTTCGGCTGCTTGGACCAGCTCCCATAGGTGATGTCCTCCATGAATTTGACATCTCTACTATCAAACACCACTCCTTTGCTCGGCTCCCACAGCAGCCACCCCTTGCTTTCCGCTGCCAACCCCAAATGTACACACCACACAGCCGTTGCACCCAACTTGTTGCGATGTGCCTTGGGGATATGTGCCACAGCCATGCAGCCAAACACACGCAGCATGTCAATGGACGGCTTCCTCCCAAGCCACCTCTCCATGGGGACCCATGACTCACCTCCAGCGTTGGTGAACACCCTGTTCTTGACCACCGTGGCGTGGCGCACAGCATGTGGCCACTTTGGGTTCCCTAACCCCGACTCAATGAGAAGTGCCCGTGCCGTTTCTAACACCGTGCGGTTTGCCCGTTCCGCTATGCCGTTGGACTGTGGAGTGTAAGAGGTTGTGAGTTCTCGAATGATGCCCTGCTTCTTCAGCCATGCAGTCAATTCTTCCCCAAGGAACTCCCCACCCCTATCAGTCCTGATCCGCTTCACCTTTTGCCCGGATTGTTTCTCCACGAATGGTAGCCATTCATCGCGTATGGTGGACGGCACATGGTCCTTCTTCTTGATGGGGTATGTCCAGGTAACTCGGCTCCAATCATCCACGATGGTGAGGAAGTACTTCTCCCCACGCTCCCCCACAACCGGTAGCGGCCCCACCACATCCATGTGTACCAGCTCTAGCAGTTTCTTGCCGCCACCCTCGGTTGCATGGAACGGGAACCGAGTGAACTTGCTCAGCAAGCAAGTTTCACACTTGTGGGTTGTTGCTGCACCTGTCAGCTTCAGTCCCTTAACTCCTTCCTCCTTTTGCAGTTGCTGCAGTGCGGGCATTGCAATGTGTTGGTGCAACCCTACGGTTTGCACTCGGCTTGTTGTCCGTGTGCGTGCATGTGTGTGTGTATGGAATGGTATGAGGGCATGGGATAATATATATTTCATGCTTATAATTGTGTGTGAATGTTGAGTCATGATGTCGAGTGTGTGTATCGAGTCAATAGCGAGTTATCGCTAGACGCGTGTTACGCGGTCGTTTGTGTCTCGCGCGCGGTTTCTATTTTGTCGTGCGCGGTTTCTATTTTGTCCTGTGTTGAACGTTCGGCGTGTTGCAGGTGTGTGCAGCAGACCCATCAAGAACTCAAGGATGAGTTTGTGATGAAGAGCCCGAGCCTTGGTGTCAAGCCTCAAGTGATTTCGAAGCTCGCCAAAAGGGTACACCTCAAGATATTGAAGATAGCTACATTACTTTGTGTAGTGTAACATTTCACTTGGTGTAGGCCCTAGTGAAGGGTAGTTTCGAGACCCTTCGTGGTTGGGGACAGTGTGGCACTGTAACACATCACTGTACCTCGGCTCTTGGGGTTTGTAGGAGCTGGGAGTCATTCCCAACTCGTAACTCTTCCTAACTCTTCCTATCTTGTGTTCTAAGCATATAGTGGCTGCCATAGTGCCGTTCGTTCAAACTGACGCTGTGTCGTCAATACTTGGTGAAATCGTGCGATCAAAATTGCCTATTGTAGGCGACAGTAAGACGCTCCAGATCCAAGTTGAATCAGGTCATTTGAAGCTGTAACCAGAACGCTATGAACGTTTGAAGCCGCTGTGCAGAAATCCGACTGTGCACTCAATCTTACGTTTTAGGCACATTGGAGCCTACTGTGACTATAACACAATGTGCCCGAGGCGACGGTGAGCTGTCATCCAGTCTGTTTCACCGCTCCTAGCTGAAACCTTCAGCTCCTCCGCAGCTACAGCATTGCACTCCCCCTCGGATCCACCTTCGTTGCCCCATGTCATCACAGGAAGCTGCCACATGGAGTTGCAGATGTCGCGGCTCTCGTGAAGATCCCACAGCACCCGCTTTTCCAGCTGCCCTGTGAATGTCTTGGCTCCTTCGGTGGAGGTGCTGACCCCGCACTTGCCTAGTTTCCTGAGGGAGATAAGGTTAGCTTTAAGATCAGGGACAAGAAGCACGTCACTGAGCACCACTGGTTTGCCATCGGCTCTTTGAATGCAGCACGTCCCACCCCCGTCACCTTGAGAGCGTGCCCGGATGCCGACTTCACCTTCGCAATCGGTGCAGTCCCCACTTTGTCAAGGAGGTCGGCCCTTGGAGTCATGGTCCATGCCGCTCCTGTATCCAGAATCCACGTGTTGAGCGGGTGCAGTGCAGCTCCAGCATGGGCGGCCACTGCGTCCTTATCCGGCTCTCCAACGTGGAAGAACTGACCGGCTTCCCTCTCCTCCTGTTCGGCCGGTTCATCATCGGCAACAGCTCCGGCGCCGCTCCCATCTTGTGACCTGTTGGAGGGGGTCCACCAGGAGGGTTTAGTTCTGCATTTAAACCACGGGTGACCCACCTTTTCACAGTACCAACACTTGCCCTCCATTCTCCCGGGTCCCCTTCCTCCCCCCCTGCCACCTCGGCCTCCACCCCGTCCTGCTCCTCTACCGCCTTGCTGGTTGGAAGGCTCCTCCTCCTTAGGCGCCCCTCTCCCAGCCCCTTGCCATTTCTTGCCTCTACCCCTTTTTCCTCCTTGCATGGCGTAGCTGCTGCTCCCCTCTTCACCTTCCCTCAGTTGGCGCCTCCTGAAGTCCTCCTCGAGAATTTTGGTGCGAATCCACTCCAAGGTCGAGGAGCTCTGGTTTTGAGGACTGCTCAGGCCGCTTGTGAATATCATCCATGATTCCGGCAGCAGCGACAGCATCTTCATGCATTTGGTTTGTTCGGGGTAGACAATTCCAGCGATGGCGAGCTTGGCGTAGAGGTCTCTCAGCTTGTCAAGGACGGGTTGAACGGGTTCTCCTTCACTGAGGCGAAGGGTGGAGAGCTCCCTCTCCAGCATGAGGGTAGCAACAACGGATGTAGGGGCATGCAGATCCTTGAGCACTCTCCATGCCTTGGGTCCACACTCTTCCTCCGGGAGGAGGTGCATGATGTGTTGGCGTTGGGCGAGATCTAAACTCTGGGACAGAATGTAGTACCCGGCGGATGAGCGCTCGTCCCACTCGTTCTGCAGCTCCGGGGTACTTGGTCGTTTCTCGGTGCCTATCATCAGCTTGAGAAGGCCAATCTGCCGAAAGTACAGCTGCATCTTCCAGGGCCAGTCGTCATAGCCTTCTCCACTGATTTGCCGAGATTTGCCCCCTCCCACTATTTCGCTGTCGCCAAGTGCAGGTGAATCTGTGAAAGAATGAGGAATGAATGCACTAGGAAACAGGTGGGTACAAGTAGGAAAACATAAAAGTGTTGTACCCCATATTATCTACCCCACTACAGCCTACACAGACTATAGCATATAAGTTTGACACACCCCCATAGGCAAAGTGGGGGAGAACAAGAGGTCACAAGACCAGTCAAGCAAAGCACAGTAAGCTCAGAGTGGATCACAGCGTCACCACACATTCCGAGCACAAGTTCAAGGCCACAAGGCCAGTTCACATGCAAGATTATATATAAAAGTAAACAAGCAAGTGCAGATATAGATAGATCACAGTACAAGCAAGGTCAAGAAGTGAGCAAGTGAGGCCAAGTAGGCACAAGACCTAGCATCGTACAAAGGCGCTGATGATCACAAGGCTGAAGTGCCTTGGTAAAAATATCAGCAGTGTAGGCCTAAGAGGCCACGTAAGCAAGGCGCAGCTGACCACGCTGCTGCAGCTCACGACCAAGAAAGTAGCGAAGAGCAATGTGCTTCATTCTGTGCTCCAGTCTGTGCTCCCGACACAAGGCCAGCATGGCCTTGTTGTCTACGTACAGAACTGGAGGAGAACGAGGCTGCTCTCCTAGGTCAGTCAGCAGGTAGGTGAGCCAGCTTAGCTCCTGTGCAGCCATGGCCCCCGCGTAGATCTCAGCCTCACAGCTGGAGCCGAGAACAGAAGACGAGCGGGTAGACCGCCACGAAACAGAGCCGGAACCAAGGCTGAAGGTGTAACCCTGTGACGACCGCTGCGTAGCCTGGTCGTCAGCCCAAGAAGTGTCTGCGTGACCTGTGAGGACCACTGAACGCCGCCTTCCAAGCACTAGCCCCATGCCCGACGTACTGCACAAGTAGCGCAACACCCTCTTCGCTGCAGCCATGTGCTCTGGTCGGTGTCTCCCAGGAGCAACATAGCGTGCCAAGATGCTAAGAGGGTATGCAAGGTCAGGTCGAGTGCAGGTCATCAGGTACATGAGGCAGCCAACAAGCTCTGGGTACGGGCCACTCGGCTCTACGGACTCATCCGAAGGCAGAGCTGAGAGCGTGTGGCGAGTAGACAGAGGAGTGGCCTGAGGCGAGGAGTACGTGAAGTCGAAGCGCTGAAGGACCTGCTGCACCATGTGTGACTGAGTCAGGGTAATGGTGCGCTGTGCTCTGTCCCGGGTGATCTGCAAGCCAAGGTAGCTGCGCAGTTCACCCAGGTCTGTGCACGTGTGTCTCTTCTGCAGCTCGGACTTCACGTGGGCGAGTCCAGCAGTGTCAGAAGTGGCAAAGACCAAGTCGTCGACGTACACGAGGATGTAGAACGGGGGCAAAGAGGTGTCGGTGCGTAGAAACAGCGACGGGTCGGCAGTAGAAGGAGCAAACCCAAGAGCCGCAAGTGTAGTCCTCAGTGTGTCGTGCCACTCACGGGGCGCCTGGCGGAGACCGTAGACTGGCCGCCGGAGGCTCCACTGGGTACCAGGAGGAAACGACCCAGTGAAGCCAGGTGGGCGGCGCAGCCAGATCTCCTCGTGCAGGCTGCCCTGCAAGAAAGCTGTGCTGAAGTCAAGAGAGTGAAGCTCGTAGTCGCGCTGAGCGGCTATGTGCAGCAGCACCCGAAGAGTGGTCATCTTCGGGGTGGGAGAGAGGGTCTGAAAGTAGTCAACTCCCTGCCGCTGACTGAAGCCTCGAGCCACGTAACGCGCCTTGAAGACAGGCGGAGAACCTGGCGGCCGCTTCACCCTGAAAATCCACATGCCACTGACAATGTTCGCCCCAGGTGGGGGAACCTCGTCGACGTAGGTGCCTGTGGACTTCCAGGAAGCCATCTCTGCGTCCATGGCTGACTGCCACTGTGAGAAGTCGGGACCCTCGATCGCCTCAGCGTACGATCGAGGAGTCGGGATGTCTGGTGCATCCGGGTCTCCCTCAGGGGCAATCATCATGGACACGAGATGAGGCAAAGCAGCAGCAAAGCACTGGAACTCCTCCTGCCTGTCCTCAAGGACGTCCGTGCTAAGACCACACTCACCCCTGACGGACGGAGGACAGACAGACTCAGACTCAGCAACAAGACGAGCAGCGTAGTCTAGACGACAACGAGCAGCAAAGTCGACAAGCTCAGCAACTAAGGCAGATCAGCAGTGGACTCAAAAGAAGGGTCAGTGACAGCAGTATCCAGAAGACGCGTGACAGTAGGACTGGCAGCACGACGGGAGTCAGACTCCGGGTAAGCAAGAGCAGGAAGAGAGGACTCTGGAGGAGACGGCAAAAGGACACGCAGTGGAGTAGTGGAAGGACGCAGCGCCATCTGGTGTGTGCCTGGGACTGCAGGAGGACGCGGACGCGGAAGACGACGACTAGTGCGAGCAGCACGAACAGGCGACGCAGGACGAGACGCAGGCTCACGACGCTCAGCAAGACCTCCAGTAGGACCAGTGTAGGGAGAAGAAGCAGGCAGTGGAGAGGCGGGCTGTAACTGTGGCAGCGACTGGACAGGCGGTGGACACTCTAAGGAAGGAGCAGGACTAGTAGAAGGCGGGAGACCAAGAACCTGCTCAAGGAGCGGAACGAAGTACGGCCGCGGCCGCGCAGCGCCTCCAGAACTAGCAGGGACAGCACCAGTACCCCCAGCGGAAGCACCAGCGCGAGCAGCACCTCCAGCTCCAGCAGCGCCAACTCCAGCACCCTCAGAAGTACCAGCGCCAGCAGCACCTCCAGCGCCAACACCCCCAGCAGCTCCAGCTCTAGGAGCACCCCCAGGCCCAGCAGCTCCAGTACCCCCAGCAGCACCAGCAGCACCTCCAGCAGGACCAGCTCCAGCAGCTCCAGCAGCACCCCCAGTCCCAACAGCTCCAGTACCGCCAGTACGAGCACCTCCAAGACTAGTGGCTCCAGCACCTCCAGCGCCGACCCCAGGGTCAGCAGCAACACCAACTCCAGAGGGCTCAGCGCCCTCAGCTCCAGCTCCAGCAGCACTACGGAGGCTGCGACAGTACCGAGAGTACCACTCACGCAGCTGCTGGGAACAGAGAGCGCCCCCAGGCGCAGCACCCCTAGGCTCAGGACCTCCAGACGCAGCACCCCCAGGGACAGCACCCCCAGGCTCAGCACCTGCAGTCTCTGCACCCCCAGGCTCAGCACCTGCAGTCTCCGCACCCCCAAGCTCAGCACCCCCAGTCTCCGCACCCTCAGGCTCAGCACCCCCAGTCTCCGCACCCCCAGGCTCAGCACCTCCAGTCTCAGTACCCCCAGACCTAGCACCACCAGGCTCAGCACGCTCAGGCTCAGCACGCTCAGTACCTCGCGCAGGACCAGAGTCGACAGCTACCACGACAGTCTCGACCGGGTCTACCTGGGAAACACCTGAGGGAGCAGGACCCTGGGGAGGCAGGGGGTCTACCAAGGCAGCACCTGGCGTGAGGAAGAGCGGCGGAGGGGGGAGCGGGGCAGTGCGGTAGGGGAAGAGACGGTAGAAGGAGACCGACTCGTCAAACGTGACGTCCTGGGAGGACAGAACACGGCGCGAGGTGGTGTGGTAAAACTGCCAACCAGGCGCGTCAGGGGGGAAGCCAAGGAAGACGCAGTGAACAGCACGGGGGGACAGCTTGTCCGCAGACAAGTCGCGGACAAAAGCCCGAGATCCCCAGACATGAAACGCAGACGCATCGCCAACCTTCCCCGTCCACCGCAAAGTAGGGGAGGTCTCCGGCATGGAGACCCGGGGCTGAAGGTTGATCTGATGCGCCGCGTACTGAACCGCGAACGGCCACAGAAAATGGGGAGCAGCCGCATGGATCATGGACGTACGAGTGACGTCCATGACCATGCCAATGCGGCGCTCAGCAATCCCATTTTGTTGTGGAGAGGCCGGAAGCGTGAACGTCTGGCGGATGCCCTGTGCACGACAGAAAGCTCGCAGAAGGTCAGAGGAAAGCTCTCCGCCTCTGTCGGAATGCAGACGCAGAACAGGAAAGTCCGAGCCGAAACTCTCTCTGAGCTGGAGACGAGCTGCCCGGATCCAGTCGATCAACACCTCAGTGACGTCACCCTTGCTGCGCAAGGGGAAGACCGTGGTGTAACGCGAGTAGTCGTCAACCACCAGCAGGAAGTAACGCTCGTGACTCTGTCCACGGACGCGGGCGGGGCCCCACACGTCCAGGTGAAGCGTCTGCAGCGGAGCCTCTGTCGGAAGAAACTCGGAGGAGTGAGGAGCGGCGCGCTGCCGCCCCTCGACACAGGGAACGCAGGTAGGGGCAGGCCCCGGAGGAAGAGGAGGGAGGGACCGGGGGAGACTTGAGACAAGGAAACGAGAGGCCATGCCTCGGAGACGAGGCAGGGAGGGGTGACCAAGGCGGTGGTGCCAGAGGAGAGTCTGGTGAGACAGGAGACGACACGAGCAGGGGGCAGACTCAGGACCAGACCTGGACGCTGCAGCAAACACCTGACCCGACGCAGCTACCTGACCAGACGCAGCAACCGGAGGAGACTCAGTAGTCAGTGTGTACAGGCTCGACCCCGGCTGACGGGTAAACGTGGCCAAGTGTCGGCCCGTCCGAGCACACGTACATTGGGTCACTCGCTGACTCGCAGGAGTGAACTGGTCAACCCCTCTATCCTGTAGGTCAGCACCACTCACCAAGTTCGTAGAGTACGAGGGGAGGTAAAGACCTGATAGGGTGCCAGAAGGGGCCGCCGGACACGGTAAGACAGTGGAGAAGTGGGCAAGGACAGGACCCCCAGAGGGGTCCGCCAGGGAGACTGCAACCGGCCGACTAAGCGGCGTGAGTGTGGTGCGGTCTCAAAAGAAGGAGCGGGAAGCACCCGAGTCAAGGGTGAACGTGTGCAACACCTGAGCCGATGTGGTGCCGGAGAGAGCCGACTCACTAGCACCTGGGGCAGCAGACTCACCTGTACCTGGAGCAGCAGACTCACCAGCACCTGGAGTAGCAGACGCACTGGCTCCTAGAGCAGCTGCCTCACCAGCACCTAGAGCAGCAGCCTCAATGCCCGGGTCAGGCGGAACACACAGGTAACAGTCACCCTCATCACTAGTAGACAATGCATACATTGCAGTGAGGATAGCATCATAGTCAAGAGTATAGATATCTACCCTCTGCCCAAGCAGCTGCACCCAGTCGGGGAGCTCAGCCGCGTCGCCAAACTCCGTACGCCAGGCGTCGCTCAGACGGGCGAAGCAACGGGACTCTGTTTGACCTAACGTCCTGCAATGCTGACCAGTCCGAGCACTAGTGCGAATGACGTACGGACAGCGAGCAGTACTCCGTGACACTCCACTCTGAGCGTACCACTCACGAAGCTGCTGGGGCGAAAGGACCGCGCACGGACGACGCTGCAGCTGCACCTGGCCACTATAAGCAGCTCCCGAACTACTCACTCCAGGACGACTCCCACTACGGCCACCCCGACAACCCCAAGTAGCGTACCACTCACGAAGCTGCTGGGGCGTGAGGGACTCACGCGGACGCCGCTGGAGCTGCATCTGGTCACCGTCAGGAGCAGCAGTAGCAGTAGTAGCAGTGCGGCCACCCCTACAACCCCAACTAGCGTACCACTCACGAAGCTGATGGGGGGCGAGGGACTCACGCGGACGGCGCTGGAGCTGCATCTGGCCACGCCAGGAGTAGCAGTAGCAGTAGAAAGAGCAGTAGCAGCAAGAGCAGCAGTAACAGCAGTAACAGCAGTGCTCACCAGTGGCAAGAAGGGCAGGTGTACGACAGCGGTAATGGCGAGGCCGCTACCACCGCAGGACGAGGGCTCCGCGGCTGCTGCAGGGGCTGCTGCTCCAGGGGGGGGCCAGGGGCGGCTGCTGCAGGGGCGGCTGCTCCAGGGGCCAGGGGCGGCTGCAGCAGCGGCGGCTGCTCCAGGGGCCAGGGAGCCGCGGCGGGCAGGGGCAGCGGCGGCTGACACGGCAGCGGCGGCGGCGGCTGCTGTTGTCGGCGGCGGCGGCGGCTGCTGCTGTTCGGCGGCGGCGGCTGCTGCTGTCGGTGGCGGCGGCTGCTGCTGCCGGGGCAGGGGCGGCGGCGGCTGACACGGCAGCGGCGGCGGCGGCTGCTGTTGTCGGCGGCGGCGGCGGCTGCTGCTGTCGGCGGCGGCGGCTGCTGCTGTCGACGGCGGCGGCTGCTGCGGCCGGGGCAGGGGCGGCGGCGGCTGACACGGCAGCGGTGGCGGCGGCTGCTGGTGTCGGCGGCGGCGGCGGCGGCTGCTGCTGTCGGCGGCGGCGGCTGTTGCTGGCGGCGGCGGCGGGGCGGCAGGGCCGTGAAGGGGCCGCGAAGGGGCCGCTAAGGGCGGCGAAGGGGCCGATAAGAGACCGCGAGGGGCCACAAAGGGGCCGCGAGGGGCCGCAAGGGGCCGCGAGGGAGCGGCGAAGGGGCCGCGAGGGGCCGTGAGAGGGGCCGCGAGGGGCCGCGAGGGGCCGCGAGGGAGCGGCGAAGGGGCCGCAAGGGGCCGTGAAAGGGGCCGCGAGGGGCCGCAAGGGGCCGCGAGGGAGCGGCGAAGGGGCCGCGAGGGGCCGTGAGAGGGGCCGCGAAGGGCCGCGGAGGGGCCGCGAGGGAGCGGCGAAGGGGCCGCGAGGGGCCGTGAGAGGGGCCGCTACGGGGCCGTAAGAGGGCGCGACGGGCCGCTAAGGGCAGGGGACGCGACGGGAGGGCAGGCACACGGGGCGCGACTTGGGCAGGGGCGAAGCGCGCTCCGGGCAGGAAAAAAAATCGATTTTCGGTGGGCCCTAGGAAACTTTCCCACTAGGGAACCTGCTCTATACCATGTGAAAGAATGAGGAATGAATGCACTAGGAAACAGGTGGGTACAAGTAGGAAAACCTAAAAGTGTTGTACCCCATATTATCTACCCCACTACAGCCTACACAGACTATAGTATATAAGTTTGACAGAATCTTCTGCCGCAAGTGGCAAGAGAGGTGCCACAGGGCATTTTCGTGGAGGTGATGAAGTTTCAGGCCGAAACTCACATTCGCGCCTCAGGCAGTGATGTTAAAATGACCAGCAAAACACCCGCATTGACTTATTAAAAAACATTAACACTAAAATATGCCATATGTAAAGACCCGGGTATTATGTATTTTTTTCCTATGAGGAGACCCCCCCTCTATTTTCCCTGTATTTTTAGCTATACCCTAAGGTGTTATGTCCGAGAGAATATGGTATTTGCATGTTTCCTTATTATCTCAAGCAGTTTACATTCACTCTGCTATTGAGGTCAAGGGCCCACCAACACTATCTAGCTGTGTGCGAACCTTCCTGAGGAGATTCTAGGAGCGATCGCCTACTGATCGCAGCAGGAATTACTTGTAGCATTCCCGAATGTGCAGTAATATCGCACATGCTACTATCGAAGCAGCGCTTGTATCACTAGCTCGTTAGCCCATATAAAGTGCACAGGTCAACAGTCGCAAGTCAACTGTCGCGATTGTTGACCAGCCTAGACCGAACGGTTACTCGCAACAAGCGCAACCGTCTCTGCAGTTACAGACAGCAACTTGGTAACTGAAGGATCGCTGGCACTATAGCGATGCATTACGATTCATAAGGGAATGTACCTCTTAGATTACATGGCTAGCTATGATCTATATATTGTGTGTTATATTTCTTTGAACCAATCCTTGTCATCTCCACTGTGCAACAAGGTTTCACCACCACTACTAAAGACTTCTGCTGCCAAATCTCTAAGCAGACCTATCCTATCCAAAAGGTCCTGATACTAGTAACAGTATGCTGCCCTAACAATAATGTGCTTTCAATGGGTGTTTTGTTCAACCAGAATTGAACTAGTATGATGAGATGACCTTACCATGTGTGTGGCATGACATGTGGCTCACTCACAAATGGGGCACAAGTGGGGCATGTGCAGGGCTAGCAGCCTAGCATGCGGCGGAGGGCTGGGTGAGGAGGATGTTGCGGCTCTCCCTGCCTCGGAAGAACTCATGGAGCAGCAAATCGAGGGCCTCAACCGTGAAGCGAATGTACTTGCTGGCCGCCTCGCTGCTGCGCCCAAACACACCGCCGTTCCTCAGCACCGGGCTGATGTGAGGCAAAGGGAGGGAAGGTGACAAGGGAGGGTGTAGAAGGACATTAGGGACAACGATGGATGGAGTGAGCAGGCTGATGTTGAGGAACGAGGTGATGGAAGTACAGCCAAGGCACGTGTAGGAGAGGGCACGGGTGGACGGGGAGAGGGCACAGGTGGGATAGGAGGTGATTGATTCAAGTAACAATTGTGTGCATGGTAACAGATGTGTGTCGCATGGGAACACGTGATAAATCGTGCGTGTGGGTATGTGAACACACTTGATCGGTGTGTGGGAACGACAGACGCACAGATTGATTGCTAAAACACTTGGAGGGACACACAGGCACGTCACACGCGTGCAACACAGCACATGGTGCGTGGTATGCATCATTGCACCAAGGCGCAAGGGGCGGAGCAGCACATGTAAAACAAGGCCAGACCACCCTGGTGGGAGCCGCAACTCATGTATATTGCTGCACACAGGAGTGGCAGGTGCGCAAGAGGCGGCAACTCACGTGTATCGCTCCACGAAGGAGCGGTAGGCGGGCAGCAGCAGCTCCGCGATCTGCAGCTGCAGGGCGCATCGCAGCTCCTCAAACTGGTCAGGGATCTTCCACACACACTGCGCGCGATGCAGCTCCTCAAACGTGGCGTTGAACACACGGAACCTGGCGAAGGGCAGCGGGGAAGAGGAGGAGGAAAAGAGGAGGTGGGGAGGAGGAGCTTAGTAGAAGGAGAGAGGATGCAGGAAAGAGGAAGGAGAGGAGAGGGTGAGAGGAAGGGGAGGAGAGGGTGAGAGGAAGGGGAGGAGAGGGTGAGAGGAAGGGGAGGAGAGGTTGTGAGGAAGGGGAGGAGAGGGTGAGAGGAAGGAGAGGAGAGGGAGAGAGGAGGGAGATGAGAGGGAGAGAGGAGGGAGAGGAGAGGGAGATAGGAGGCAGATGCAAGGGAGAGAGGAGGGAGAGAAGCGGGAGAGAGGAGGGAGAGGGAGGGAGAGCGGAGGGCGAGGAGAGGGAGAGAGGAGGGAGAGGAGAGGGAGAGAGTAGGGAGATGTGAGGGAGAGTATCAGCTTCCTCAACCTGCATGCATCAAGCCCCACTTCTCTTCCACGTCATCCCCATATGTCCAACTCCCCTCCCGTCCAACCGCACTCCTGCAACCCCATTGCCCATGTGTGAGCCATTCTTCCCCCCCAACCCACCATTCCCGTGTCCGCCCCCACAACACTGCCCCCCTCTGCCTCACAACCCCCCCCCTTCCTCCGCGTACCTTCCTTTCCGTAGCACCTCTGTTCCCCCACACACCACTCCCCCTCCTCCCCACTGCGTCCGCACCTTTCTTTGAGAACGCTGCGGCTCACACTGCCCTCCTTGCCATCCTCTGCCAGTCCTGCCGACGACAGCAGCCCAATAACCTAGCAAGGTGGGGGGACAGGGGGAAGGATTGTGAGTGGACGGAGTGGTGTAAGCAGAGCAGTGGGGGGGGATATGCAGTGTCGGTGGGAAGGGTGATTTGAAGGGTGGTTGGCAGAGGTAAAAGACAAGTGCGAGGGGGATGGGCAGGCTCCCTCAGCGTCAAAACGTGCATCAGGCGTGAAGAGTCGAAACACTGCAGCCTTGGTCATTGCTACCATTCTCCCCCCTCCGTGCGCCCACCGTGTTCCATGAGGTCCGCCGGTACGCCGCGGCATGTTGCTGCACGATGCGGCGCTGCCGGTAGATCCACTCCGCCCCCACCACCTCCTTCAGCCCGCCCCTGAGAGAAGACAGAGGCCGGGGGGGATGGAGAAAGGGGTAGGAGAGGCGGGGGAGAGTGGACGGCAGGGCACACACGGCAAGGTTGCTTCCAGCCCTTCCCCGTCACATCCTTCAGCTTGACGTTACAAGTAAAAGGGAGGAGGGAGTGGGAGGGTAGAGGGCGGGGACCAAAACGTCCACGTGTAGCGACATTGCCTCTATGAGCAACAAAGCCCTCAGTTACATTGAGTGTTGTTACTTTAAACTGCACTTCCACACGTTCTTCCACTGTGCTCGCGAATGTGCACCGCACGCACGTACGCTTGTTTGGACTGACCGTGTCCTTGAATGTGAATGGCATGTCACATCGATCACCCCAAACCAAAAACACAGTTTGTAATGATCACGTATCAAAAGCGGTGTAACCCGCCCTTGCATTTTGGCGTCGACCACGGTGTGTGTAGTGCACGGTGTGTGTAGTGCATGGTGTGTGTAGTGCACTGAACTCTTGTCTTGAGGAAGAGCCTTGCCACTGTCGCACGCGCCCTGGAACACGAGGATGACACTGTCAACGCCGCCCCACAATAAACCTTGCAGCTGTGAACTCGGCCTCCCCTGGACCCCCCATCCCTCCCTCTTTCCTACCCCCACCCTATCCCCCTCCCCATCCCACCCCACAACCCCCCCCACACCCCTCCCCCCCTTACCTGCGGACGCCCTCCACACTGTAGTGCACGTTGTTCATGAGGAACGGCTGTGCGAGTGTAGTGTCATCGTACAGCTTGCACCCCCCCTCCCCCTCTCTCCGCTCATCCCCTCAACTCCTCAACGCCTTACCTGTGCACGCCCTCCACAACGTAGTGTGTGTTGTTCATGAGGAAGAACTGTGCGAGCGCCGCATCGCCATACTGGCGGCTCCTCCTCTCCATGTTGCTGTACAGCGCTGCAAAGACCCGCTTCACCGCGTCGCTCAAGAGGCTGTCGCTGCCCGCACCAAAGAGCACCTGCATGGTGGGCTGGTAGCTGCATGGGAGGACGGGGAATAGGGAGAGGAAGGAAAGGGCAAAGGGGAGAGCAGGTGGAGAGGAAAGGAGAGGTAATGGGGAGAGAAAGGGAGGGGGGAGGGGAAGAAAGACGGGTGATGAAGAGTGGAAAGGGAAGGGAGCAAGGACGAAGGGAGAGGGAGGGAGGAGAGGAGAGGAAGAAATTGCCAACGTGTGAATGAAAGCGGAAGCGTGAATGAAAGGGGAAGCGTTCTACCGATAGTTTCAGCTCAAGTGGGTGAACGTGAACGCGAAACAGCCACGCTGAACCGAACCGGTTCGGTTTGTTATGTGTAATAACAAACTACAAACCCGATGAAGGCAGACCAATTCGTTAGCAAACCGGTTCCGTTCGCTAAAGGCGGAAGTGGTTCGGTTCGGTTCGGTGATCTGCACATTCCTAATGCATCCTTTCTTTTTGTTCGTCTTCCAGGTGGGCTGGTTAATCAGTACCAGTTTAGCTGGTTGGTTGTATTGTATGTAACAGAGTTGAAGTGACTGGAAATAAAAGTACATGGACTTAAGTATAGCTAGCTAGAAGGAGTTGGGTGGATAAGGTGTAATGAGGAGGGAGAATCCATCCAAACTGTGAAGATTTTGGATGGATAGGTTTGGGGACGAAAAAGTCAACACCCATCTCAACCAAAATAGAATTGTAAGCTAAAGGCCAGCAAGTAAGGTGCAGCCTATTTCCAACAGTATGTACACTCATCGCCTACTTCTTTCTCACCTCGTCTCCTTTGTGTGTAAGGCCAAGTGCTTTCTAGGCTAACCAACCGTTCTAAGTTCCTTCTCTTACGGAGCAGGAGTGAGAAATCAAGTTGGTATGAGAGAGCAGAGCAGGTTATGGGGTAAGGTAGACGGAAGGTTAGCTTAGAATGGAACCACACACATGCAACACGCCCCTGTAATGTGTCATGGAGCACACACGCCTAGGGGTTGAAGCTGGCAAGGACGCACTCATCGTGGAGGTAGTTGAGGAAGTTGAAGACGAAGCTGGTCAGCATATGCCGCATGCCATCGGGCGCCACACTCAAACGTTCTGAGTGCATGCTCTCATCGCTCTCCACCGCGCGCTCAAAGCTGTAAAATGCCTCCTTGGCCGCTGCTGCCAGGTGCTGCAGCAGCTGCTGCGCACTGCCCCGGATGCTCTCACATGCCGGGCCTGCACACATCACCTCCACCTGGCGCCCAGGTTGGGGTAGAGGAGCGGGGGAGAAGGACAGAGAGAGCAGTGGGTGTTGATATGAATGACCACTGGTCTGGGTTTCCACCAGCACAACCTCCACCTGTAGCTCAGTTTGCGGTTGAAGCGGGGTGACAGCAATGGTTGGGAGAAGGGCAGCGATTGAAGTGGGTGATGACACAAGCGATGGGTCGAGCCGACCCGCCCTCATACGCCCGTATAGGTCAGCTTCCCATGGGTCCAGACTGGTTGCTCGTGTCTAAATTCGAACCCTTCAATGTAAAATATATATATATATATATATATATATATTATAGAATCAGATCAGTTACTCATGTCTAACGCCGAACACCTTTTGTCCCTGAAAAATATATGTATATATATATATATATATATATATCACTCGAACCAAACACATGCACCCACATGCACACACACACACACACACACTCACACACACACACACAAACACACACACACACACATACACGCACACACATACACACTCATAGACACACACGCACGCAAACATTTTGCATCTCAATTACCACATGAGTTTGCGCCGCATCTCACCTGGGGCACGAGCGTCCACATGGTGTGATACATGATGAGCAGCTTCTCAAACATGTTCATCAGCTCCTTGGCATCCTTCACCGCCTTCCTCTGCTGCGCCACCACCTCCCCGAAGCCAAACAGCATGCCCAGCGTGGGCCCCGCCAGGTCCGCAAACGCCTTGCCGGTGTGCGGCTGCAACCCCGCCAGCACCGTCTCACACAGCTCCCTCTCCGCCCTCAACACCAGGGGCACCTGGGGGGTGGGGGGAAGTCATGAGGAAAGAAGAGCGCACAGCTTAGTGAATGTGAGGGGTCTAGTGTTGATGTTAGGGTGTGGTGTGTGTGGGAATGCAGGTTGTGCAGGAGCCTCTCATGGTTTGAGCCGGGAGTCCCGATATGGTCTTGGAGTACAGAGGCAGGAGGGTGGAGGAAGTGAAGCAGGTTGTTTTCACAATCTTGACCTTTGGTTTGTGAGTCGACTCAAAAGTCAACTTGGTTTCCACGATCTTGACCATTGATTGAAAAGGGAGGAAACGGAAACGGTGGAGTGGTGGACTGGTGTGGTGGAGACAAGTGAAAGATAAGCGGGCTGGATTACTGGCAACGAAACCGACGAACCCAACCCAAGCGTCTCTACTTCTTCTCTACCTCTTGGCATGCTACACTTTGCAACACAAAGGGCCACCCACCAGGCAGTAAGTCTGTAGCCTTGATTCTCACACGCTCACTGACTCACGAGCAGGCTGATGTGCTTCCAGGCGCCAATGAGCTCCTCCAGCTCCCCCCACACCATGCACTCCATCTGCTCGCGCGTGAGCCTCTCCATGCCATTGCGCCTCAGCCCCGCCTCCACCATCGCGCCTCGCACCTCGCTGCGCGGGGGAGAGAAAACGAGAGATGGGAGTGAATGAGTGTGTGTGAGTGAATGTGTGGGTCCCATGCATTTTCTGCTGGGAGTTAAGAGAGGGGGGACAAGAAGGAGAGAGAGGGAGAGAGCGGGCAATGCGAGGAGGCAGCAGCAGCTCCCGCCAAGTCACGCCGAGAGAGCTTCTCCATCCCAATGAGCATCAACCATTCACATGTATATCCTCAGGCAATCAGGAACAACACATCAAACCTCCACTCTACACTGTAACGAATTCCTCACTCACGTGTAGGTCTTGAGGCACTCACATGTGGGTCTTGAGGCACTCACGTGTAGGTCTTGAGGCACTCACGTGTAGGTCTTGAGGCACTCACGTGTAGGTCTTGAGGCACTCACGTGTAGGTCTTGAGGCACTCACGTGTAGGTCTTGAGGCACTCACGTGTAGGTCTTGAGGCACTCACGTGTAGGTCTTGAGGCACTCACGTGTAGGTCTTGAGGCACTCACGTGTAGGTCTTGAGGCACTTATCACCCCGCCCGATACGAATGAGCGCCTCTGCCAGCTGGCGGATGCGGTCGCCCGCCCGGCCATCCGCCAGCAGCACCGGTAATCCCCCACCCTCCATCTTGCCCTCCCCACCCGCCTCCTTCTCACCCTGCCTGCCCGCCTCCTCCTCGCCCTGCTTGCTCGCGTCCCACAGCTTGGCTGGGTCCGGTTCCTTGCTGGGGGAAGAGGGGGGTTGGGAGAGAGAAAGGCATGGGAGACGGAATCGGATTGAATGGGGTAAGACGGTTACAGTAAAAAGACGAAACAGGGGTTTTCCCCCAGTCTTCCTTTCCCATGAACAGCAGTTCCCATGAGCTGCTGCAGCAGCTGCTGGCTCTTCTTTTCCCCTGCTCCCTCCCTCCTCCCCCCCACACCCCCGAAATTCCTGCTCCCTTCTCTCACGTGAACTGCAGCAGGTGCTGCCGAAGAGCATCAGCCAGGCGGTGGTGGGCGTCCCTCAGCAGCGCCTTGGAGTGAGCGAGAGCCGCCTCCGCGCTCTTGAACGACCGGTGCGCCTCAAAGTACGCCACGGCCTCCTGCAGGCGCGCTATGGCTGCCAGGTACGGCTCTAGGTCGGCCTTGGGACCCTCCTTGATGCACCCCTCCACCTGCCACGTGGGGACGACACGGAGGTGCTGAAATGGGTCACTTGATGCGCCACACATGCCTCCGTCTGCGCCGCGCCCTTGTGTAACTGGGCTATGGCCTCCACCACAACACGTGCGGCTCTAGGCCATTCTTGGGACCCTCCGAGCACATCAGGGAGGGCACTGCATTCGCATTGCACTGTTATTCTGGCACCACCCTCCTACCCCTCCTACTATCTATCCCGTCCATCTCTCTCTTCTACGAAGCCTTCAAACACGTCTTGCCACATCATCTTACCAGCCTCGCCACGTCAACTCACCAGCCTCGCCACGTCATCTCACCGGCCTCGCCACGTCATCTCACCTGCCTCGCCACGTCATCTCACCTGCCTCGCCACGTCATCTCACCTGCCTCGCCACGTCATCTCGCTTGCCTTGCCACGTCATCTCACCTGCCTCGCCACGTCATACTTCTCCAGCACCACCTCAGCAGCCTTGAGCGCCTTGTCCACGTTGACATGCGCCTTGCGGATGGTGTAGGTGCGCTCCTGTGCGAGGGAAGCAGGCGAAAGGGAGGATGCATACCGACGCTGACATTGCGCCCCGCACGCAGATTGCATAGGTGCACAGTGCACTCCTGCTTGCCCGGTTATGTTGTAATGTTACATTTTCTTCCTTTTTACAGGTCAGGCCGAGTGGGAGGGGAAAAGGGAGAAAGGTGAGACAAACAGGGCATATTCATGTGACGCATGCATTGCCATGGCGTCGGTTCTCTCCTGCCAACTCACCCTGCGACAACTTGGAGGGACAGGAGGGTGAGAGGGATGGAGAGAAACGGAATGGGGGAAGGTGAGTGCGTGATGGAAGGGAGATGGTGAATGCACCCGCTGCTGCCAGGTCATTCCGAGGTGGGCGTGGGAGAAGGAGAGTGGGACGAGAGAGCGGGAGAGGGCGAGCGAGGGATATTGAGTGCGGGAAGGATGGCGGCGAGGGAAGAGAGTGCGGAGGGAGAGTGCAAGATGAACGCATGCCATGTTAACGTGAGCGTGCGCCTTGTCTATGGCGCTTGTGCGCTCCTGGCGGGTTAGGTTGACACTGGAAGGTGGGACGGAGAGCGTCGAGTTGAAAGCGGAAGCGGGATGGCGAGGGAAGGGAGTAGGAGGAGGAGGAGGGCGACTAGCGGAAGGACAACGGAAGGGTGGGGGAGGGGGGGCGAGAGCGGACGGGAGTGGGGGAGGGGAGGTAAGAGCGGAAGGGAGTGGGGGGGAATAAGGTAAGGGAGGTGAGCGAGAATGCATACATATGTGACCATGTGCATAAGAATGACCATAACACGAGCCACAGCACTAGGGACAGCGAAGGGGAGGGGGCAGAGACGCCACAACAGGCAGCCTTTAAGGCACAATTCCAGGCTGAATCTCAGGTGAATGCTGAATTTACAAGGAACAAAAGTTTCATAGAGTGTAACAAGGACTCGGCTTAGGCTTCGACTCGGCTCGGCTCGAAAGGTCGAATCGGGTCGGCTCGTTCCGCTCGGCTTCCGCTCTGCTCTGCATGCTCACTGCTCCGCATGCTCACTGCTCTGCATGCTCACTGCTCTGCATGCTCACTGCTCTGCATGCTCACTGCTCTGCATGCTCACTGCTCTGCATGCTCACTGCTCTACGGCGGATACCCCTTCGATTGCTCGCGTCGCGTGTGCATCGTCATGTCGCACGTCTCACCTGCGTCGGTCGCATAGCCGTGTCTAAGGCCGAGAGGCGCTGGTTGAGCGACCCTACGAAGCTCGTCAGGCGATCATTGTTGCTCTGCGACTGCGCCAATGCGTCGCGCAACCCCGCGTACGCCACATCTGCGATCATGGTAAACGTTGCGGCGCCTCAAGTGACAACGCTAGAAATTACTGCCTTTTTATTGCGAACTTTCCTATGCTCACACTCCCAGACGAGCACTTTAGCGTATTTCATCCCAGACGCCGAATGACGCTCAAGATGATGTCGGAAATCGTCCCCGCCTGGAACACAAACCCTTGCTTTGGCGTGCGACTCAAGGTTCAGGATTGCCGATTCAACGGGGTTCGTACTACAGATGTTTCATCATGGCTTCGTGCTACATAATAAAGCCGTGAAGCACACGTCCCAAGTTTTTCATGTCTGTCCTTGTACTCTCCATATTGGCCTCGTTTGAGGGAAGATTCACAAGTGAAACGATGAGGTGGAAGCGAGCAGACTTCTCCAGCTTTCCTGGCTAGACTAGATAAAGGAAGAAACCTAGGGCTGCGTTCTGCAAGCGCATACCATGGTTCCAGAATCCTTCCATGATAACCTGCCGACAGGTTATCAAGGCTCGCGATAAGCGGATGGCTACCGAAGCAGAACACACCCGAATACCTGCAGAACGGCCTTTTTGGCTTTCGAAATTTGTAATGTAACCGCGTTCCAAGAAGCTTCTTCTCCTAGCGATCGGGCGCGTAATTGATGCGCGCATCATGCGACTTCGAAAAAATGGATCATGCACGCACGCATCAGCTGATGCGCTGCAACCTCATTGGCCAATTAGTTTGCCACATCCAAATTTCGGCTACATATGACTTAGGGGACTTTCAAGAAACCTGTAACATTCGGGATGTTGAAAGTCGTCAGTAATTTGAATGTCCAATTTCCTGAATCTCGACAGATTTTCCAAACCTTAATTCCAAATGTCCGAACCTCAATTTCTCAATTTCTAATTTGCAATTTTCAAACCTCAATTTCTCAATGTGCGGATCAGGCCGAGCCTCAGACGCATCAGAGCTGATGCGCCTGCAGAACGCAGCCTAGATTTATGGTCTGGATAATGTTTCGTCGAACATTAACCATTTCATTGTTACGATAGTTACCAGATTTGCGACAGCCCGGTGTGCTTCTACCACACAAATTTGCCTATCGTCGTGCGCGGGGCGAAACAACCATGTCCACCACAAAACACTGGGTGAGCGAGATAGCGCCTGGTGTTGTCTCTGGCAGAAAACTCCCCACGAATCTTGGAATCCCAGCAACATACGGACCAAAACAGAGTCCACCTAGTGACGGACCACGGCTGATCCGACCAGAGAATCCTAGTGTCCAGGTTCAGAGTCAAGAAGGTCCATACGCCTTATCCAGCCTTGCTGACCCATCACCATTTTGCCCTGAGGGTCGAGAGTTTGTGGCCGTGTGTTGCGAGTGGATTGGAGTGAGCGAACGAGGATTGCACTGTCGAGACAAGAATACAATGAGCGAAGGCATGAGCTAAACATTAGAGCGTGTTACACCCAAGCAAAGATCGCTGCATTTTCAGGGTCGCGAAGGCAACCCTTGCAGAACAGTGTCATACCCACCACTATACAGTAATCACTATGTCAGGTGTTGTACCAACAGAGGAAGGATCTACATCCTGTTTCTCGCTACACTGAACTGCGGAAACACATTGAACAGTGGAACTGTTCCTTGGACGTACTCGAAAAGTTTACAATATCCGTCTCTAGGAGGCGGGTGATCCGAAATTTCGTTAACCTGGGTACCCTACCGAGCCATATTAAAAGTTTAATCGACCGTCTTCAAAGGTAGCTGATCTCGTCATACCGAACTGGTGTAAAAGTTGACTATAGCGCCTAATTTGGCGTGTTGAGCCACAGGGTTCAGTATACCGGCATAGACAATAGCGAGAAACAGGGTGTAATCTGTGCTAACCAATCTTGGTGTTTTCTGAAAGATCATGGTGACTGCCAATCTCTCGGTGATCTTTGCATCTTTGTACCACAAGACAGCGTAATCGTCGGTAACGAAAATATAAACGTCGCAAACAGCTGTAACATGGTCGCGACTAATCAAAACATTATGTTGATTGAATTTGAACCAATGAAACTGTTGCATTTCGGTCAGTAACGAAGTCAACATGGTCATTGCAAATATCAAATTCAGGTGACGTCGCGCAGTTGCTGACGACGTCGCCTGGTCGCAGATGATCACCACTCCAATATGGTTATTTGGTACACCAGCAAGGATCGTGATTAGCCCCAAAAATATGTAGTTTGACCACTCGTAATCCTACGGTTGGGGTGTTGGTGATCTTCACCCTGTGATCCTTGAAAATACAGCAGGTATAACACGCTCTTATATCGCAAAGGCTAGCGTGGTAACGGTAATGTGCGAGAACGTGGTGTGCGCCGGGCCTGGTGCCGAGGCTGGGAATTGTCGAGGCCGAGGACCGGACCACGGAGCTGCGAGTGAACAGTGGCGGAAACAGTGGTCGAGGCGAGTGTCGCGATTTGTAATGTTTTACTGTTGGGTGTTGTTGGCGGGAACAGTCGTGTACGCGGTAAGCAAGAAGCAAAGTGATAAAAATGAATTTTCCTTACACCACCCCCCTCCCCAAGGAGGCCCTCCTTACAAGAATGCGTGTACATCCCAAAAATTGCTTCTTCGCAGGTACTCGGTGAGGACTGGGTGGTTTTCAATTTTATCCAAGAGCACCCAGTTGTCTTCCATACGGGGGCGGTCTTTCCAGCAAATCAGGAACTCGATCCTTCGGGCTCCACGTGGGTCTTGAACTTGGTGGCTCGATATTTTTTCATGGGTGATGATCGGTGTCAGAAACCGAATGATGATTGACTATTGTGGGTTGGGATACATAAACCTAACCCTAACTGCTGTACCCCATGTAACACACATCACTAAAGGCCACAGCATTTGACACACCCCCATAGCCTAAGTTGTCAAACTTATATGATCTAGCCTGTGTAGGCTGTAGCGGGTTAGATACTAAGGGGTACACAATTCTAGGGTTTCATATTTGTATCACTTTCATTCGTTAGTAAACCCCATTTTCTCGTTCTAAGTTTCTCATGGTATCGAGCAGGTTCCCTAGTGGGAACTGTCCTAGGGCCCACCAAGATCGATTTTTTTTTTCCTGCCCGGGGCGCGCGTTGTCCCCTACCCGAGGCGCACCTAGTGTTCTACCCTTAGCGGCCCGTCGCGCCCTCCTTAGCGGCCCCGTCGCGCCCTCCTTAGCGGCCTCGTCGCGCACTCCTTAGCGGCCCCGTCGCGCCCTCCTTAGCGGCCCGTCGCGCCGCCCTTGGCGGCCCCGTCGCCGCCTCTGCCGGCCTCGTTGCCGCCCTTGACGGCCCAGTCGCCGCCCCTACCGGCCTCGTTGCCGCCCTTGACGGCCCCGTCGCCGCCCCTTCCGGCCCCGTCGCCGCCTCCCCCTTTCAGCGGCCCCGTCGCCGCCCTTTCAGCGGCCCCGTCGCCGCCCTCTCAGCGGCCCCGTCGCCGCCCTTTCAGCGGCCCCGTCGCCACCTCTTAGCGGCTTCGTCGCCGCCCTTCAGTGGCCCCGTCGCCGCCCTTTCAGCGGCCCCGTCGCCGCCTCTTAGCGGCTTTGTCGCCGCCCTTCAGCGGCCACGTCGCCGCCCTTCAGCGGCCCCGTCGCCGCCCCTTTCCGTGGCCCCGTCGCCGCCCCTTTCCGCGGCCCCGTCGCCGCCCCTACTCGGCCTCGTCGCCGCCCCTTTCGGCGGCCTCGTCGCCGCCCTTTAGCGGCCTCGTCGCTGCTCCTTCGCGGCAGCGACGCCGCCCTTCACGGCCCCGCCGAGCCGCCTTCGCTGCCGAGCCGCTGAGCCGCGGAGCCGCCTTTGCCGCCGAGCCACCGAGCCGCCTTTGCCGCCTTTGCCGCCGAGCCGCCGAGCCGCCGAGCTGCCGAGCCGCCGGGCCGCCGCAGCCGAGACGCCGCCGTCACTGCAGTCGCGGCCCTGTCCCTGCCGACCTGCCCCGGACCGCCTCACTTGCCTGGTAAGCGCAACGCCTCTGCCACTGCACTGCCCTACCCTGCTGTGCTCACTGCCTGTCTGCTGCTGTCATGGCCACCCCCAGTGTTCTCACCTTTGACGCTGAGGGTCGGGCTGTTGACTTTGAGGTCTGGGTAGATGATCTGCAGCTTTTCCTACAGTGCGATAGGGCAGACGGTCTCTCTCTGTTTGACCTCACCTCTGGTGCCTCTCCTGCCCCTGCTGCTGATGCTGACGCCGCTGTTCGCTCACAATGGGCCAAGCGCGATACTGCTGCTCGCCTTGCTGTGCGCCGCCACTTACCGACCGCTGAGCGCGCGCATTTTAGTCAGTACAAGAGTGCTAAGACCTTGTACGACGCTGTCGTTGCACGCTACTCTTCCCCTGCCACTGCTGCCCTTAGCCGCCTCATACTGCCGTACCTCTTCCCTGACCTCGCCGCTTTTCCCACAGTCGCTGACCTCATTACGCACCTTCGCACTAGTGACATTCGCTACCGCGCTGCACTTCCTGCTGAGTTCTGCGCCAAGAACCCCCCCCCTATGTACATCACCCTCTACTACATAGTCACCCGGCTCCCTGACACCCTTCGCTCGGTCAGGGACCACTTCCTCTCTGTTTGCCCCACCACCCTCACCGTTGACCTCCTCGAGGAGCGCCTCCTAGCAGCAGAAAAGAGTATAGTCGCTGTAGGAGCCTCTCGTGGTGACCCTCGTACCCCTGTCTTTGAGGGGTGCTCCCCCTCCCCCCTCTTGCCCTCTGTTGCCTCTGCTGCTGCGGCCGACCTCGTTGGTCTTGAGTCGGTCGGCGCGGCGTCTGCCCCTAGCGGGAGACGCCGCTCAGGCAAGGGCAAGGGGGGCAAGGGCGCTGGAGGAGCTAGCGGGGGCGGTGGAGGCGGCGGTGGAGGCGGCGGAGGGGGTGGGGGTGGCGGTGGGAGTGGTGGCGGGAGTGGGGGCACTAGTGGCGGCAGTGGAGGCGGAGGAGGCGGCGGTGGTGGCGGTGCGAGCGGAGGTGGTGGAGGTGGTGGCGGTGGTGGAGGTAGCGGCGGCGGAGGTGGAGCTGGTCGGGGCGGCTCTTCGCAGAGGGTCGGCTCCGGTGGTGGTCAGCGCCAGCAGCAGCAGCAGCGCACTCGTGAGACTCCTTCCCCCCAGCAGCTTCGTGAGTGGTACACTGCTCGTCAGCGGGGTGGGGGTGCTGGCCCCTGTACCTACGTTCTACGTACAGGCGACCGCACGGGTGAGCAGTGTGGGGGTCCGCACTCCACCCAGCGCTGCTTCGGCCGCCTGACGGACGCTTGGCGTCATCAGTTCCCCGACGCTACTGAGATCCCTCACTGGGGCGAGCTGTTTAGGGCGGGTGTTGCGATCTTTGATCTTGATTATGATGCTATTCTTGCTGCAATGCATGCTGTGACTATTAGTGATGAGGGTGACTGTTACCGGTGTTTTCCGCCTGACCCGGGCATTGAGGCTACTGCTCTAGGTGCTGGTGAGGCTGCTGCTCTAGGTGCCAGTGAGTCTGCTGCTCCAGGTGCTGGTGAGTCTGCTACCCCAGGTGCTGGTGAGTCTGCGCTTTCAGGTACCGCGTCGGCTCCGGCCACCCACACCTTCACCCTTGACTCGGGTGCTTCCCGCTCCTTCTTTCGAGACCGCACCACGCTTACGCCGCTTAGTCGGCCAGTGGCAGTCTCCCTAGCAGACCCCTCTGGGGGTCCTGTCCTTGCCCACTTCTCCACTGTTCTACCGTGTCCGGCGGCCCCTTCTGGCACCCTGTCGGGTCTTTACCTCCCCTCGTTCTCTACGAACTTGGTGAGTGGCGCTGACCTTCAGGATGGAGGGGTTCACCAGTTCACTCCTGCGAGTCAGCGAGTGACCCACTGTACCTGTGCTCGGACGGGCCGTCACTTGGCCACGTTTACCCGTCAGCCGGGGTCGAGCCTGTACACACTGACTACTGAGTCTCCTCCGGTCGCTGAGTCTGCTCAGGTAGCCGCGTCGGGTCAGGTGTTTGCTGCGGCGTCCAGGTCTGGTCCTGCGTCTGCCCCCTGCTCGTGTCGTCTCCTGTCTCACCAGACTCTCCTCTGGCACCACCGCCTTGGTCACCCCTCCCTGCCTCGTCTTCGAGGCATGGCCTCCCGTGTCCTTGTCTCTGGTCTCCCCCGGTCCCTCCCTCCCCTTCCTCCGGGGCCTGCCCCCACCTGCGTTCCCTGCGTCGAGGGGCGGCAGCGCGCTGCTCCTCACTCCTCCGAGTTTCCTCCGACAGAGGCTCCGCTGCAGACGCTTCACATGGACGTGTGGGGCCCAGCCCGCGTCCGTGGACAGGGTCACGAGCGTTACTTCCTGCTGGTGGTTGACGACTACTCGCGTTACACCGCAGTCTTCCCCTTGCGCAGCAAGGGTGAGGTCACTGAGGTGTTGATCGCCTGGATCCGCGCAGCTCGTCTCCAGCTCAGAGAGAGTTTCGGCTCAGACTTTCCTGTTCTGCGTCTGCACTCTGACAGAGGCGGAGAGTTCTCCTCTGACCTTCTGCGAGCCTTCTGTCGTGCACGAGGCATCCGCCAGACTTTCACGCTTCCGGACTCTCCGGAGCAAAATGGGATTGCTGAGCGCCGCATTGGCATGGTCATGAACGTCGCTCGTACGTCCATGGTCCATGCGGCTGCCCCCAATTTTCTGTGGCCGTTTGCGGTTCGGTACGCGGCGCATCAGATCAACCTTCAGCCCCGGGTCTCCATGCCGGAGACCTCGCCTGCTTTGCTGTGGACGGGGAAGATTGGCGATGCGTCTGCGTTCCGTGTCTGGGGATCTCGGGCGTTTGTCCGCGACTTGTCTGCGGACAAGCTGTCCCCTCGTGCTGTTCCCTGCGTCTTCCTTGGCTTCCCCCCTGACGCGCCGGGCTGGCAGTTCTACCACCCCACCTCGCGCCGTGTTCTGTCCTCCCAGGACGTCACGTTTGACGAGTCGGTTCCCTACTACCGTCTCTTCCCCTACCGCACTGCGTCCCTTCCCCCCCCGCCGCTCTTACTTACGCCAGGTCCCCCTCCGGTAGACCCCCTCCCCCCTCAGGGTCCTGCCCCCTCAGGTGTGTCTCAGGTAGACGCAGTCGACCCTGTCGAGGTAGCTGTTGACTCTGGTGCTACTAGGGGTGCTGAGCCTGCGGGTGCTGGGTCTGGGGGTGCTGACTCTGGGGGTGCTGAGCCTGGGGGTGCTGAGTCTGGGGGTGCTGACTCTGGGGGTGCTGCGCCTGGGGGTGCTGAGCCTGGGGGTGCTACGCCTGGGGGTGCTGAGCCTGGGGGTGCTGCGTCTGGGGGTGCGGAGTCTGAGGGTACTGGACCTGCTCGTGTGGCGTCTGGCGGTGCTGGGCCTGGAGGTTCTTCGGGTACTTCGTCCCGGCGGGAGCTACTCTCTCCACAGGAGCTGCGTGAGTGGTTTGTCCGGCGCTGGAGGCGAGCTGCTGGAGCTGGAGGTGCTGCGGGTGCTGGAGGTTCTGCTGCTGCTGAGGGTGCTGGTGCCGCGGGTCCCGGAGGTGCTCGTACTGGGAGTACTGGAGCTGCTGGGCCTGCGGGTGCTTCTCGTACTAGAGCTGGTGGTGCTGCGGGCGTCCGTGCTACTAAGGGTGCTGGAGCTGGACCCACTACGTCTTCTGGTGGTCCGGCTGGAGCTGGAGCTGCTGGGGGTGTTGGCACTGAGGGTGCCTCTGGTGCTGGTGCCTCTGAGGGTACTGGAGTTGGCACTGCTGGAGCTGGGGGTGCTGCTGGCGCTGGTGCTGTCGTTCGGGGTGCTGGTGCTGTCCCTTCTGGTGCTAGTGGTGCTGAGCGGCCGCGGCCGTACTTCGTTCCGCTCTTTGAGCAGGTTCTTGGTCTTCCGCCCTCTGCTAGTCCGGCTCCTCCCTTAGAGTGTCCACCGCCTGTCCAGTCCGAGTCACAGTTACACCCTACCTCTCCTCTGCCTGCTCCTTCTCCCTACACTGGTCCTACTGGAGGTTTTGCTGAGCGTCGTGAGCCTGCATCTCGTCCTGCGTCGCCTGTCCGTGCTGCGCGCACTAGTAGTCGTGGTTCGCGTCAGCGTCCTCCCCCTGTCCCCGGCACGCACCAGATGTCTCTGCGTCCCTCCACTGCTCCGCTGCGTGCCCCTTTGCCTTCTCCTCCTGAGTCCTCTCTTCCTGTTCTTGCTGACCCGGAGTCGGACTCCCTTCGTGCTGCCAGTCCTACTGTCACGCGTCTCCTTGCTACTGTCGTCACTGACCCTTCCTTTGAGTCCGCTGCTGCGTCTGCCTTAGTTTCTGAGCTTGTCGACTTCGCTGCTCGCTGTCACCTAGACTACGCTGCTAGTCTTGTCGCTGAGTCTGAGTCTGTCTGTCCTCCGTCCGTCGGGGGTGAGTGTGCCCTTGGCACGGACGTCCTTGAGGACAGGCAGGAGGAGTTCCAGTGCTTTGCTGCTGCTTCACCTCATCTTGTGTCCATGCTGCTTGCCCCTGAGGGAGACCCGGATGCACTAGACATCCCGACTCCGCGCTCTTACGCGGAGGCGATAGAGGGTCCCTACTCCTCTCAGTGGCAGGCAGCCATCGATGCAGAGATGGCTTCCTGGAAGTCCACAGGCACCTACGTCGACGAGGTTCCCCCTCCTGGGGCGAACATCGTCAGTGGCATGTGGATTTTCAGGGTGAAGCGGCCGCCGGGTTCTCCGCCTGTCTTCAAGGCGCGCTACGTGGCTCGTGGCTTCAGTCAGCGGCAGGGAGTTGACTACTTTCAGACCTTCTCTCCCACCCCGAAGATGACCACTCTTCGGGTACTGCTGCACATATCCGCTCACCGTGACTACGAGCTTCACTCTCTTGACTCCAGCACTGCTTTCTTGCAGGGCAGCCTGCACGAGGAGATCTGGCTGCGCCGTCCACCTGGCTTCACTGGGTCTTTTCCTCCTGGTACCCAGTGGAGCCTCCGGCGGCCAGTCTACGGTCTCCGCCAGGCACCTCGTGAGTGGCACGACACACTGAGGACTACACTTGCGGCTCTTGGGTTTGCTCCTTCTACTGCCGACCCGTCGCTGTTTCTGCGCACCGACACTTCTTTGCCGCCGTTCTATATCCTCGTGTACGTTGACGACTTGGTCTTTGCCACAGCTGACACTGCTGGACTCGCCCACGTGAAGTCCGAGCTGCAGAAGAGACACACGTGCACAGACCTGGGTGAACTGCGCAGCTACCTTGGCTTGCAGATCACCCGGGACAGAGCACAGCGGACCATTACCCTGACTCAGTCACACATGGTGCAGCAGGTCCTTCAGCGCTTCGGCTTCACGTACTCCTCGCCTCAGGCCACTCCTCTGTCTACTCGCCACTCGCTCTCGGCTCTGCCTTCGGATGAGTCCGTAGAGTCGAGTGGCCCGTACCCAGAGCTTGTTGGCTGCCTCATGTACCTGATGACCTGCACTCGACCTGACCTTGCATACCCTCTTATCATTCTGGCACGCTATGTTGCTCCTGGGAGACACAGACCAGAGCACATGGCTGCAGCGAAGAGGGTGTTGCGCTACTTGTGCAGTACGTCGGGCATGGGGCTTGTGCTTGGAGGGTGGAGTCCAGTGGTCCTCACTGGTCACACAGACGCTTCTTGGGCTGACGACCAGGCTACGCAGCGGTCGTCACAGGGTTACACCTTCAGCCTTGGTTCTGGCTCTGTTTCGTGGCGGTCTACCCGCTCGTCTTCTGTTCTCGGCTCCAGTTGTGAGGCTGAGATCTACGCAGGGGCCATGGCTGCACAGGAGCTACGCTGGCTCACCTACCTGCTGACTGACCTAGGAGAGCCGCCTCGTTCTCCTCCAGTTCTGTACGTAGACAACAAGGCTATGCTGGCCTTGTGTCGGGAGCACAGACTGGAGCACAGAACGAAGCACATCGCTCTTCGCTACTTCCTTGCTCGTGAGCTTCAGCAGCGTGGTCAGCTGCGCCTTGCTTACGTGGCCTTTGAGGCCAACACTGCTGATATCTTCACCAAGGCACTTGCGCCTTGTGACCATCAGCGCTTCTGTACTATGTTAGGTCTTGTACCTACCTTGCCTCACTTGCTCACTTCCTGACCTTGCTTGTACTGTTACATATATATATACCTGCTCTTGCTTGTTTAGCGTTATATATATGTGTGTACTCATGCATGTGAACTGGCCTTGTGGCCTTGAACTTGTGCTCAGAATGTGTGGTGACGTTGTGATCCACCCTGAGCTTGCTTTGCCTTGCTTTGCTTGACTGGTCTTGTGACCCCTTGTTCTCCCCCACTTTGCCTATGGGGGTGTGTCAAACTTATATGATCTAGTCTGTGTAGGCTGTAGCGGGTTAGATACTAAGGGGGTACACAATTCTAGGGTTTCATATTTGTATCACTTTCATTCCTTAGTAAACCCCATTTTCTCGTTCTAAGTTTCTCATAAGTGAGGGGTGTCAAGCAAACCAAAACTGTACGGTCACAAGACCAGTCACAAAGCAACAAAGCCCAGGGTGGATCACAACGTCACCACATAGTCCGACCATAAACAAAGGAGCCACAAGGCCAAGCCAAGAGTTCTCTGAGGTATATGCAAAGTGTACAACAAAACAAGCAAAGTCTACACAAGATGAGAACATGTCTCAATAAGACCTAACTGCACACAACACATGTGGTGGTTACAAGGCGGAAGGGACTTGGTGAAGATGTCTACAATGTTGGCCTCGGACTCCACAAAGTCCAAGCGAGCCTGTCCACGCCTCTGCAACTCTTGCAGAAGAAAGTACCTAATGTTGACGTGCATTACTCTGCTCTCCAGTCGAGGCTCTCGACAGATGAGAATCGTAGCCAGGGCTTATGATTCATTTTTAGGGACCCTGAGGCGTCAGGGCATGGCTCAAGAAAGCATGTCGTCCTCAGGGCAGAGCCATCTCAGTGACCCTGATTTTTCAGGGCATCCCAGAGCTCAACCCTGAAGCATTAGGTCTCTTTTTTTTTGTCTCCTTGATTTGGTTTTTCTATTTCTAGCAGTGCATTTTATTCATATTGTTACATCATGTTACTAGTTACTCCTACCTACTAGTCAACTTCACATGCACTGCATGAGATGGGGTGATGGGAGGTGCTAGGACGCCACGAGCAATGCCAGCGCATAAGACCTTCACGTGGTGTCTTGACTAACAATCAGTTGTGATTGGCTAGTTTGGGGCATGCACCAGTAGACGTCTGGCTTCGTGGAAACTGTTGAGTGTGTGTGGTGGGTGTTAGAGGGGTACCGTGCAGCCACGCCTGCTGCACAGCTCTAAGTTGCCCCGCGTGGGCAAACGTGTTGTCAATATAAGTGCTGGGGTCACGACTTGCGTATTCTCGACACGAAATTACAGGAATCGCGGAATGCACACAAGGGCCCCCCTAAGCGCCCACTATATCTGTGTCAAGGTACGCGATAAAAGCACCCTAACGCCTCAGGGCAGGCGGTGACTCCTCTACTCTCTCCTGCTGCGACTGCAACTGCACCCGTTGCTGCACTCATGACTTCTCCTCTACTCTCTCCTGCTGCTGCAACTGAGACTGCTCCTGCTGCTGCTGCTGCTGCTGTGCCCTCTCAAACCGCTCACGCTTCTCCCTCTCCAACCGAAGGAGACGCTGCTCATGGGTCAGGAAACGTACAGTGCGCGGTGTAGGCGCCACAGTGCCAGTGCCTCCAGCTCCAGCACCCCCAGAACGAGCACCTCCACCACCGACACCCCCGGGGCCTCCAGTATCTCTCGCAGGAACACCCGCAGGCTCCGCAGCAACAAGCAGCAGAGAAGAACGAGAAGGAAACTGCGGGACGGACGGGAAGCCAGGGGGTGACGCGGGGCGAGGCCGCCGACTCGAGGTTGCCGTGTCCTCCACAGGAGTGACCTCCACGCCCACAACCCCTGCACCCCTAGAGCCAACACCACTAGCTTCTGCAGCCCCAGTATCCTCACCCTCCGCAACTGCACCTCCCGCACCCCCAGACACGACAGGGACTGGACGCTGTGGGGGGGACGACTGCGGAGTGACGTGCGACACACCTGACAGGGCATGACGCGAAGGGGGGGGGGCTACCGGGGCAACTGGTGGGGCCTCAAGGGTGAGGAACAGCGGGGGGGAAAAGACCTCAGTACCTCGGTGGGGGCGACTCTTGTAGTAACAGACAGACTCGTTGAACGTGACGTCCTGAGAAGCAAAGAACTGGTAGGTGTCCGGGTCGTAGAACACCTAGCCGGAGGCATCCAAAGGGAAGCCAAGAAAGATGCAGGCAGGAGTGCGCGGAGACAACTTGTTCGCGCCAGGGGCACGAACGTGAGCCAGAGAACCCCAGACACGGACGTCAGCCGCTACGCCTGGAGAACCTGTCCAAAGGAAGACGGCGCCACCCGTGGCCGTGCGTCACTGGGCCACAGGTTCAGCTGGTGCGCTGCGTAGTAGACTGCCTGAGGCCACAAGAGCTGAGGGGCACCGGCATGGCACATGGAGGTCCGGGCAACCTCCATGACCAGGCCGATGCGTCGCTCGACTACCCCTTTCTGCTGCGGCGAGGCTGGTAGCGTGTAAGACTGGATGATCCCCCGACCCTGACAAAGCGTCTCCAGGCGAGTGGATGAAAACTCACCACTACAGTCCGAGTGTAGGCGAAGCCCAGAAAGGCCCTGGGCGCCACCCCACGCTAGTAGCCACGGCTCGAGGACGGTATGCACGTCGGCCTTCCGTCGCAAGGGGAAATCCGTGGTGTAGCGGGAGTAGTCGTCCACCACAATCAGGAAGTGGCGCTCCTGACGTGGCCTAAGGACCAGGGAGGGGCCCCAGACGTCCAAGTGCGGGGTTTGGAAGGGAGCCGTGGTGGGGGGGAACGAGGAGGAGTGAGGGGCAGCGCACTGCCGACCCTCGACGCAAGGAGTGCACAGCGGCGCATGCGAGCGGGGAAGCGGTGCAAGCGACTCTGGGAGACCTGAGACTAGACGGTAAAGTGCCATCGCACTGAGAGGCGGGAATGACGGGTGACCTAGACGGTGGTGCCAGAGGACTGGCGGGTGGGTGAGGGACCGATATTCACACGACACAGCAGCTACCTGACCTGACTTGACCTGACCTGATCAAGTGTGTTGGGACCTAGTGTGTAGTGAGTACAGACCAGAGCCTGTCTCCCTGTGAAAAGTGGCCAGAGGGGCTCCAGTGGTACCGATTGTACAGGAGGCAACACGCTCGTCAACTGGGAAAGTATTGACAACACCTAGGTCGTGAAGGTGACTGACACCCACCAGGTTCCTGGAGAACGAGGGGGTGTAGTAACCTGTGAGAAACCCAGAGGGAGGCGCTGGACACGGGAGACTGGTGGTGCTGTGGGCAACTACAGGTCCCACGAGGGGTCAGCCAAGGCGACAGTGACTGGAGTGCGCAGTGGTGTGAGGTCAGTACAGTCGCGAAAGAAACAGCTGGACGCTCCAGAGTCTAGGGTGAAGGAAAGCTGTGCAGTCTGTGAGGTCGCACCCGAACCAGCAAAAAAGGCCGGTGCTAGACTAGTGGTAGCTGCAGCTCCTACACAAAGACCCTCAGAGGCGCCTGGACTGGAAACAACACACGCACCAAGACTGGAAACACAGGTCTCTACTCGTGTAGCCAGGAACGGTCCTAGACCAGATAGGTGAGACTCAACTGGTGCAGCAGTGCGCTGGCGTAGTCGCGAGGGCTAGTGCGGTGTAATAGCGTGAGGACCAAAATGCTCACGTGGAGGTCGTAGAGTCGACGGTAGCAGCTGGACGCACAGTGATCAGAACTCCGGCAGGTAGTGCCACCACCAGGGCCTGTCAGGGCCCGGTACCCGCAGGGGCCAACGTCTCACCCACTGCTAGCTGAGCCACTGCTAGGGGCTCCACACTTTGGACCCGCAGGTCCCCACTGCCAGGAGTGCTGCGGCTGGCTCTACTGCTGTAGAACTCTAGTACACACCATGTGAGTAGCTAGAAACAGGGGTGGTTCTGGCAGGTGGGCCTAAACTGCTGTTGGCGGTAATTGGGGGCAGCCTAAGCTGCTGCTGGTGTGCTGGGGGCAGCCTATGCTGCTGCTGGTTCTGCTGGGGGCAGCCTAAGTTGCTTTTGGTGCGCTAGCGGTAGCCTAAACTGTTGCTGGAGCGCTGGCGATAGCCTAAGCTGCTGGTGGTGCGCTGGGGGCAGCCTATGCTGCTGGTGGTTCTGCCGGGGGCAGCCTAAGCTGCTGATGGTGCGCTGGCGGTAGCCTAAGCTGCTGCTCGAGCGCTGGGGCAGCCTATGCTGCTTCTGGTTTTTCTGGGGGCAGCATAAACTGCTGCTACTAGTGCTGCTGGTGGTGGGTTTCAGCTCTTGAGGAGCAGGATTCAGGTCGTGGGGGGCAGCTCTGACTGGTACAGGTGGGGCAGCGGGTGCGGTTCTGTGCAGTTCAGTGCGGTTCTGCGCGGTTCTGTACGGTTCTATGCGGTTCTGCGGGGTGGAGAGTACCAGGTGGGGCGGCTGATTCCGGGTGAAGTGACTAGAACGGGTGGGGCAGCAGCTCTGGCTGGAACGAGTTGGGCAGCGGGTGCGGTTCTGTGCGGTTCTGTGCAGTTCAGTGCGGTTCTGTGTGGTGGAGAGTACTGGGTGGGGCAGATGATTCTGGGTGAGGTGACTGGAACGGTGGGTGGGGTTGCAGATATGGCTGGGGCGGCGGGCTACAGGTCTGGGGCGACTGTTACCAACTAGGGCGATTAAAATAGCGGGCTTCAATCCCTGGGGCGGCCGATTTCTGGTGTGGTGGCGGTTTTCTGCTCATGGGGCGGCAGATCGCGGGTGAGGCGACGACTAACAAATCGGGCGGGGGGTAAGGCAGCGGGTGGGGCCGCGTCTAACGGGTGGGGCGGCGGTTACAACGGTGGGGAACTGGTGGGGCGACAGGTCGCTCGTGCGCGCGGCTGCTGCTGTGCGTACGTGCGACTAACGACGGGGCCGCTAACGGAGGGGCCTCGGGGCCCACGGTCGAAAGTTCGCGGGGCCCGCTAACGAAGGGCCGCGGTGCCCACTAACGAAGGGCCGCGGGGCCCGCTAACAAAAGGCCGCGGGGCCCGGTAAATAACTGCCGCGACAGGTGACGGGTGAAGGGGAAAAAAAAAAGGCCGCGATCGACGGGGGGAAACGGGCGACGGGCGACAGGTGACGGGGGGGGGGGGGGGGGGGGGGGGGTCTACGGGCGACGGGGTCCTAAGGTAAGCGCGCTTCGGGCGGTCTAGGACGGGACGCGACCAGGTGGGCCCATAACTTAGTCGAGTGATTTTTCGTAAGGCAAAAATCTCGCTTGGGTTAACCTAGCTCTATACCATGTCACAATGTAAAATTGACTAAAACAGAAAGTACAAACAAGATATATGCAAAACCTAACCTAGTGCAAGTACAAAATAACACAAGGGAGAACACCTAGACTAGAACTACACAAACTATAGAATTGTAGTTTGACAACTCGCTGACCAACGCATTCGCGAACCTTTTTCAGATGACCATGAATGAGGCGTTTAGGCCACTCTTAGACAAATGCGTCATCATCTACCATGATGACATCGTGGTTTATAGCCGGGACAAGCAACAGCACTTCGAAGATCTGGAAGCAGTGTTTAAAATTCTAGACAAGCATCGACTTCTGACAAAGGGTTCAAAGTGCGAGTTTTTTCAGGACAGGCTAGAATTCCAGGGGCACGTCATTTCGGAAGCTGGGGTTGAAATAGACCCGAAAAAACTGGATTCCATCAAGGCATGGCACCCCGCGACCAACATCACGGAGCTGCGGAGTTTTTTAGGGTTCGTCAATTATGTGCATCGGTTCGTCCCCGACATGGCACGGTTGACTGCCCTGCTGACAAATTTACTGTGGAAGGGGGTCCCTTTTATGTGGGGGAAAAAAGATCATGCTGCATTCTCTGCCTTGAAAAAAGTTCTCTGTTCACCGCCTGTGCTACGCATTGCCGATCCACACCGCCCATTCGAAGTGGTTACAGACGCTAGCGACATCGCCATTGGAGTCGTACTGCTATAGGGCTTCGGCAATGGATTACAGCCTACCACATACGAGTCATGAAAACTACACCCGCCCAAAAAATACTGCCCGATACATGACCGCGAAATGCTCGTGATCATGCACGCCTTCAAAGTGTGGCGCTGTAACTTAACTGGCGCAGACGTGACAGTACAGACAAATCACAGATCACTATAGTACCTTCGCACGCAACCCCGTCTCAACCCACGACAGATCCGCTGGCTCGATCTTCTTGAGTCAAACTTCTACTATACGATCATCTACAAAAGGGAGCCTCGAACATCGCCAACACACTAACCCACCCAACTGCCCAGATACACGCAATACTATTTGCCCAAACCAGCCTACTGCTCACAAGACTATTCACCCATGAATATCAAACAGACCCATTCTTCAAAGGAAGAAACTCGTTGCTGTTCGCAGCAGCAAAAGGGATCTCCTACGTAAAATCCGGCACCGATCGCATCTGGGTACCGGGCTACACGCCACTGCGGGAATTACTGTTACAAGAGGCACATGACGGGATTTCCCATGACATTTTGGGGTCGAAAGAACACGACAGCGGTTGCAGCGGTACTACTACTAGCCCGAAATGCTGACCGACGTGCAACGACACGTGGCATCGTGTCCCACCTGCCACCTCATGAAATCAGCATGGCAACGACCGGCAGGACGGCTGCAGCCAACACCACGCCCAGAGCGTGCTTGGCAGCAGGTGACGATGGACTTCGTCACGGGGTTACCAACTGGTGTAAGTAGGAACGACGCGATCTTGGTCGTCGTCGATCGGGTGACGAAGATGGCCCATTCCGCAGCCTACTAAAAATAAATCTCGGGCGAAGAAACAGCTTGCCTCTTCATCTCCATCGCAACTCTTTGACTACATGGGATACACGCGACGATCATTAGCGACCCCGACACGAAATTCACCACCAACTCCTAGAGGAACCTGTGGCAGCAGTTCGGCACGTGACAACTGTTCAGTTCATCGTACCACCCCGAAACCGATGGTCAAACAGAACGGACCAATCAGACCATGGAGCAATTAATTCAAGACACGTACGATGAACATGGGAGCAGCAACTGCAGTTCATTGAATTCGCATGCATCAAATCCACGCCAGCCATGACGCAGTAGTCACCGTTCTACCTCAACTACAAACAGAACCCTACAGTACCCATGATGCCGAGCCCCGACAACCCAGTACCACATGCGCAACAGTTCATCGAAATCTTACAAGCAGCTCGGATCCAAGCAGTTGACGCTATTAAAAAATCAAACGCCATCGCTAATCGCAACGCCGATCGCCACCGCCGTCCTGTCACTTACCAGCTGGATGACTTAGAACTGCTCGACACGCAGAACCTTCACCTGCCCATAACCCCAAAACTCCGCCCCCGATATTGTGGGCCATTCCACATCAGCCACATGATAACGCCCGTCACCGCCAACCTCCTCCTGCACGCCGACTGGTACATCAGTCCATCTTTCCACGTCAGCCTCCTCCACCCCTACGTCCCATTAACAAGCCAACTGCCACGTAACCAACCATCCAGCATGACATGACCGCCCACAGCGCCGATTGTCAAATGTTGTAGCCTTTAGTGATGCGTGTCATATGGGGTACAGTAGTTAAGGTTAGGTTTATGTACCCCAACTCACAATAGCCAATCATCATTTGGGTTCTGACATGGTATCAACTATGTTAGGATCCTGTGGGATCCCGTTCCTCCCCCTAGCGCCCTACCATTGAGCCCGTCCCGTACCGTAGCGCCTATCGCGCCAGTCCGTCTCATTCTCTAGCGCCCGTCGCGTCGCGCCCGTCCATCCTGTTGCGTCGTTTCGCGCCCGTATATCCTGTCACGTCGCGTCGCGCTTGCCCGTCCCATCCCGTCGTGTCGCGCTTGTTAGTCACATCGTGTCCGTCTGTCCCGTCCCGTCGCGTTGTGCCTGTCCGTCCCATCCCGTCGCGTCGTGCTTGCCTGCCGTGTTGCGTTCGTACTGTAGCGTCCCGTACTCGCCCATCGCGCCCTGCACCCTGCCCGTCCGCACTCGTTGCGCCCTGCCCATCGCACCCATTGCGCCCTGCCCGTCCCCACCTGTTGCGCCCTGCGCCCTGCCCGTCCGCGCCCGTTGCACCCTGCCCGTCCAGTCGCACCGCGCCTGCCCTTCCCGCTGCACCGTGCCTGTCCTGTTACGTCCCTCCCTTCTCGTCACGTACCGCACTGCTTGCCACGCCCTACCCCAACATTCTAGGCGATTTTCCCCTGTCATTTCTCCATGCTTCCGCTATGGCAACGCCTAGAGTCGAGGGTGTTATAGTCACAATAGGCTTGAATGTGCCTACAACGAAAGATAGAGAGCACAGACGGATTTCTGCACAGCGGCTTCAAACGTTGATAGCGTTCTGCTCACAGCTGCAAATGACTTGATTCAAATTGGATCTGGAGCGTCTTCACGTCGTCTACAATTATCAATTTAGATTGCACGATTTGATAAAGAATTGACGACACAGCGTCGGTTTGAACGAACGGTACTTTGCCGCCCTTGGCGGCCCCGTCGCCGCCTCTGCCGGCCTCGTTGCCGCCCTTGACGGCCCAGTCGCCGCCCCTACCGGCCTCGTTGCCGCCCTTGACGGCCCCGTCGCCGCCCCTTCCGGCCCCGTCGCCGCCTCCCCCTTTCAGCGGCCCCGTCGCCGCCCTTTCAGCGGCCCCGTCGCCGCCCTCTCAGCGGCCCCGTCGCCGCCCTTTCAGCGGCCCCGTCGCCACCTCTTAGCGGCTTCGTCGCCGCCCTTCAGTGGCCCCGTCGCCGCCCTTTCAGCGGCCCCGTCGCCGCCTCTTAGCGGCTTTGTCGCCGCCCTTCAGCGGCCACGTCGCCGCCCTTCAGCGGCCCCGTCGCCGCCCCTTTCCGTGGCCCCGTCGCCGCCCCTTTCCGCGGCCCCGTCGCCGCCCCTACTCGGCCTCGTCGCCGCCCCTTTCGGCGGCCTCGTCGCCGCCCTTTAGCGGCCTCGTCGCTGCTCCTTCGCGGCAGCGACGCCGCCCTTCACGGCCCCGCCGAGCCGCCTTCGCTGCCGAGCCGCTGAGCCGCGGAGCCGCCTTTGCCGCCGAGCCACCGAGCCGCCTTTGCCGCCTTTGCCGCCGAGCCGCCGAGCCGCCGAGCTGCCGAGCTGCCGGGCCGCCGCAGCCGAGACGCCGCCGTCACTGCAGTCGCGGCCCTGTCCCTGCCGACCTGCCCCGGACCGCCTCACTTGCCTGGTAAGCGCAACGCCTCTGCCACTGCACTGCCCTACCCTGCTGTGCTCACTGCCTGTCTGCTGCTGTCATGGCCACCCCCAGTGTTCTCACCTTTGACGCTGAGGGTCGGGCTGTTGACTTTGAGGTCTGGGTAGATGATCTGCAGCTTTTCCTACAGTGCGATAGGGCAGACGGTCTCTCTCTGTTTGACCTCACCTCTGGTGCCTCTCCTGCCCCTGCTGCTGATGCTGACGCCGCTGTTCGCTCACAATGGGCCAAGCGCGATACTGCTGCTCGCCTTGCTGTGCGCCGCCACTTACCGACCGCTGAGCGCGCGCATTTTAGTCAGTACAAGAGTGCTAAGACCTTGTACGACGCTGTCGTTGCACGCTACTCTTCCCCTGCCACTGCTGCCCTTAGCCGCCTCATACTGCCGTACCTCTTCCCTGACCTCGCCGCTTTTCCCACAGTCGCTGACCTCATTACGCACCTTCGCACTAGTGACATTCGCTACCGCGCTGCACTTCCTGCTGAGTTCTGCGCCAAGAACCCCCCCCCTATGTACATCACCCTCTACTACATAGTCACCCGGCTCCCTGACACCCTTCGCTCGGTCAGGGACCACTTCCTCTCTGTTTGCCCCACCACCCTCACCGTTGACCTCCTCGAGGAGCGCCTCCTAGCAGCAGAAAAGAGTATAGTCGCTGTAGGAGCCTCTCGTGGTGACCCTCGTACCCCTGTCTTTGAGGGGTGCTCCCCCTCCCCCCTCTTGCCCTCTGTTGCCTCTGCTGCTGCGGCCGACCTCGTTGGTCTTGAGTCGGTCGGCGCGGCGTCTGCCCCTAGCGGGAGACGCCGCTCAGGCAAGGGCAAGGGGGGCAAGGGCGCTGGAGGAGCTAGCGGGGGCGGTGGAGGCGGCGGTGGAGGCGGCGGAGGGGGTGGGGGTGGCGGTGGGAGTGGTGGCGGGAGTGGGGGCACTAGTGGCGGTAGTGGAGGCGGAGGAGGCGGCGGTGGTGGCGGTGCGAGCGGAGGTGGTGGAGGTGGTGGCGGTGGTGGAGGTAGCGGCGGCGGAGGTGGAGCTGGTCGGGGCGGCTCTTTGCAGAGGGTCGGCTCCGGTGGTGGTCAGCGCCAGCAGCAGCAGCAGCGCACTCGTGAGACTCCTTCCCCCCAGCAGCTTCGTGAGTGGTACACTGCTCGTCAGCGGGGTGGGGGTGCTGGCCCCTGTACCTACGTTCTACGTACAGGCGACCGCACGGGTGAGCAGTGTGGGGGTCCGCACTCCACCCAGCGCTGCTTCGGCCGCCTGACGGACGCTTGGCGTCATCAGTTCCCCGACGCTACTGAGATCCCTCACTGGGGCGAGCTGTTTAGGGCGGGTGTTGCGATCTTTGATCTTGATTATGATGCTATTCTTGCTGCAATGCATGCTGTGACTATTAGTGATGAGGGTGACTGTTACCGGTGTTTTCCGCCTGACCCGGGCATTGAGGCTACTGCTCTAGGTGCTGGTGAGGCTGCTGCTCTAGGTGCCAGTGAGTCTGCTGCTCCAGGTGCTGGTGAGTCTGCTACCCCAGGTGCTGGTGAGTCTGCGCTTTCAGGTACCGCGTCGGCTCCGGCCACCCACACCTTCACCCTTGACTCGGGTGCTTCCCGCTCCTTCTTTCGAGACCGCACCACGCTTACGCCGCTTAGTCGGCCAGTGGCAGTCTCCCTAGCAGACCCCTCTGGGGGTCCTGTCCTTGCCCACTTCTCCACTGTTCTACCGTGTCCGGCGGCCCCTTCTGGCACCCTGTCGGGTCTTTACCTCCCCTCGTTCTCTACGAACTTGGTGAGTGGCGCTGACCTTCAGGATGGAGGGGTTCACCAGTTCACTCCTGCGAGTCAGCGAGTGACCCACTGTACCTGTGCTCGGACGGGCCGTCACTTGGCCACGTTTACCCGTCAGCCGGGGTCGAGCCTGTACACACTGACTACTGAGTCTCCTCCGGTCGCTGAGTCTGCTCAGGTAGCCGCGTCGGGTCAGGTGTTTGCTGCGGCGTCCAGGTCTGGTCCTGCGTCTGCCCCCTGCTCGTGTCGTCTCCTGTCTCACCAGACTCTCCTCTGGCACCACCGCCTTGGTCACCCCTCCCTGCCTCGTCTTCGAGGCATGGCCTCCCGTGTCCTTGTCTCTGGTCTCCCCCGGTCCCTCCCTCCCCTTCCTCCGGGGCCTGCCCCCACCTGCGTTCCCTGCGTCGAGGGGCGGCAGCGCGCTGCTCCTCACTCCTCCGAGTTTCCTCCGACAGAGGCTCCGCTGCAGACGCTTCACATGGACGTGTGGGGCCCAGCCCGCGTCCGTGGACAGGGTCACGAGCGTTACTTCCTGCTGGTGGTTGACGACTACTCGCGTTACACCGCAGTCTTCCCCTTGCGCAGCAAGGGTGAGGTCACTGAGGTGTTGATCGCCTGGATCCGCGCAGCTCGTCTCCAGCTCAGAGAGAGTTTCGGCTCAGACTTTCCTGTTCTGCGTCTGCACTCTGACAGAGGCGGAGAGTTCTCCTCTGACCTTCTGCGAGCCTTCTGTCGTGCACGAGGCATCCGCCAGACTTTCACGCTTCCGGACTCTCCGGAGCAAAATGGGATTGCTGAGCGCCGCATTGGCATGGTCATGAACGTCGCTCGTACGTCCATGGTCCATGCGGCTGCCCCCAATTTTCTGTGGCCGTTTGCGGTTCGGTACGCGGCGCATCAGATCAACCTTCAGCCCCGGGTCTCCATGCCGGAGACCTCGCCTGCTTTGCTGTGGACGGGGAAGATTGGCGATGCGTCTGCGTTCCGTGTCTGGGGATCTCGGGCGTTTGTCCGCGACTTGTCTGCGGACAAGCTGTCCCCTCGTGCTGTTCCCTGCGTCTTCCTTGGCTTCCCCCCTGACGCGCCGGGCTGGCAGTTCTACCACCCCACCTCGCGCCGTGTTCTGTCCTCCCAGGACGTCACGTTTGACGAGTCGGTTCCCTACTACCGTCTCTTCCCCTACCGCACTGCGTCCCTTCCCCCCCCGCCGCTCTTACTTACGCCAGGTCCCCCTCCGGTAGACCCCCTCCCCCCTCAGGGTCCTGCCCCCTCAGGTGTGTCTCAGGTAGACGCAGTCGACCCTGTCGAGGTAGCTGTTGACTCTGGTGCTACTAGGGGTGCTGAGCCTGCGGGTGCTGGGTCTGGGGGTGCTGACTCTGGGGGTGCTGAGCCTGGGGGTGCTGAGTCTGGGGGTGCTGACTCTGGGGGTGCTGCGCCTGGGGGTGCTGAGCCTGGGGGTGCTACGCCTGGGGGTGCTGAGCCTGGGGGTGCTGCGTCTGGGGGTGCGGAGTCTGAGGGTACTGGACCTGCTCGTGTGGCGTCTGGCGGTGCTGGGCCTGGAGGTTCTTCGGGTACTTCGTCCCGGCGGGAGCTACTCTCTCCACAGGAGCTGCGTGAGTGGTTTGTCCGGCGCTGGAGGCGAGCTGCTGGAGCTGGAGGTGCTGCGGGTGCTGGAGGTTCTGCTGCTGCTGAGGGTGCTGGTGCCGCGGGTCCCGGAGGTGCTCGTACTGGGAGTACTGGAGCTGCTGGGCCTGCGGGTGCTTCTCGTACTAGAGCTGGTGGTGCTGCGGGCGTCCGTGCTACTAAGGGTGCTGGAGCTGGACCCACTACGTCTTCTGGTGGTCCGGCTGGAGCTGGAGCTGCTGGGGGTGTTGGCACTGAGGGTGCCTCTGGTGCTGGTGCCTCTGAGGGTACTGGAGTTGGCACTGCTGGAGCTGGGGGTGCTGCTGGCGCTGGTGCTGTCGTTCGGGGTGCTGGTGCTGTCCCTTCTGGTGCTAGTGGTGCTGAGCGGCCGCGGCCGTACTTCGTTCCGCTCTTTGAGCAGGTTCTTGGTCTTCCGCCCTCTGCTAGTCCGGCTCCTCCCTTAGAGTGTCCACCGCCTGTCCAGTCCGAGTCACAGTTACACCCTACCTCTCCTCTGCCTGCTCCTTCTCCCTACACTGGTCCTACTGGAGGTTTTGCTGAGCGTCGTGAGCCTGCATCTCGTCCTGCGTCGCCTGTCCGTGCTGCGCGCACTAGTAGTCGTGGTTCGCGTCAGCGTCCTCCCCCTGTCCCCGGCACGCACCAGATGTCTCTGCGTCCCTCCACTGCTCCGCTGCGTGCCCCTTTGCCTTCTCCTCCTGAGTCCTCTCTTCCTGTTCTTGCTGACCCGGAGTCGGACTCCCTTCGTGCTGCCAGTCCTACTGTCACGCGTCTCCTTGCTACTGTCGTCACTGACCCTTCCTTTGAGTCCGCTGCTGCGTCTGCCTTAGTTTCTGAGCTTGTCGACTTCGCTGCTCGCTGTCACCTAGACTACGCTGCTAGTCTTGTCGCTGAGTCTGAGTCTGTCTGTCCTCCGTCCGTCGGGGGTGAGTGTGCCCTTGGCACGGACGTCCTTGAGGACAGGCAGGAGGAGTTCCAGTGCTTTGCTGCTGCTTCACCTCATCTTGTGTCCATGCTGCTTGCCCCTGAGGGAGACCCGGATGCACTAGACATCCCGACTCCGCGCTCTTACGCGGAGGCGATAGAGGGTCCCTACTCCTCTCAGTGGCAGGCAGCCATCGATGCAGAGATGGCTTCCTGGAAGTCCACAGGCACCTACGTCGACGAGGTTCCCCCTCCTGGGGCGAACATCGTCAGTGGCATGTGGATTTTCAGGGTGAAGCGGCCGCCGGGTTCTCCGCCTGTCTTCAAGGCGCGCTACGTGGCTCGTGGCTTCAGTCAGCGGCAGGGAGTTGACTACTTTCAGACCTTCTCTCCCACCCCGAAGATGACCACTCTTCGGGTACTGCTGCACATATCCGCTCACCGTGACTACGAGCTTCACTCTCTTGACTCCAGCACTGCTTTCTTGCAGGGCAGCCTGCACGAGGAGATCTGGCTGCGCCGTCCACCTGGCTTCACTGGGTCTTTTCCTCCTGGTACCCAGTGGAGCCTCCGGCGGCCAGTCTACGGTCTCCGCCAGGCACCTCGTGAGTGGCACGACACACTGAGGACTACACTTGCGGCTCTTGGGTTTGCTCCTTCTACTGCCGACCCGTCGCTGTTTCTGCGCACCGACACTTCTTTGCCGCCGTTCTATATCCTCGTGTACGTTGACGACTTGGTCTTTGCCACAGCTGACACTGCTGGACTCGCCCACGTGAAGTCCGAGCTGCAGAAGAGACACACGTGCACAGACCTGGGTGAACTGCGCAGCTACCTTGGCTTGCAGATCACCCGGGACAGAGCACAGCGGACCATTACCCTGACTCAGTCACACATGGTGCAGCAGGTCCTTCAGCGCTTCGGCTTCACGTACTCCTCGCCTCAGGCCACTCCTCTGTCTACTCGCCACTCGCTCTCGGCTCTGCCTTCGGATGAGTCCGTAGAGTCGAGTGGCCCGTACCCAGAGCTTGTTGGCTGCCTCATGTACCTGATGACCTGCACTCGACCTGACCTTGCATACCCTCTTATCATTCTGGCACGCTATGTTGCTCCTGGGAGACACAGACCAGAGCACATGGCTGCAGCGAAGAGGGTGTTGCGCTACTTGTGCAGTACGTCGGGCATGGGGCTTGTGCTTGGAGGGTGGAGTCCAGTGGTCCTCACTGGTCACACAGACGCTTCTTGGGCTGACGACCAGGCTACGCAGCGGTCGTCACAGGGTTACACCTTCAGCCTTGGTTCTGGCTCTGTTTCGTGGCGGTCTACCCGCTCGTCTTCTGTTCTCGGCTCCAGTTGTGAGGCTGAGATCTACGCAGGGGCCATGGCTGCACAGGAGCTACGCTGGCTCACCTACCTGCTGACTGACCTAGGAGAGCCGCCTCGTTCTCCTCCAGTTCTGTACGTAGACAACAAGGCTATGCTGGCCTTGTGTCGGGAGCACAGACTGGAGCACAGAACGAAGCACATCGCTCTTCGCTACTTCCTTGCTCGTGAGCTTCAGCAGCGTGGTCAGCTGCGCCTTGCTTACGTGGCCTTTGAGGCCAACACTGCTGATATCTTCACCAAGGCACTTGCGCCTTGTGACCATCAGCGCTTCTGTACTATGTTAGGTCTTGTACCTACCTTGCCTCACTTGCTCACTTCCTGACCTTGCTTGTACTGTTACATATATATATACCTGCTCTTGCTTGTTTAGCGTTATATATATGTGTGTACTCATGCATGTGAACTGGCCTTGTGGCCTTGAACTTGTGCTCAGAATGTGTGGTGACGTTGTGATCCACCCTGAGCTTGCTTTGCCTTGCTTTGCTTGACTGGTCTTGTGACCCCTTGTTCTCCCCCACTTTGCCTATGGGGGTGTGTCAAACTTATATGATCTAGTCTGTGTAGGCTGTAGCGGGTTAGATACTAAGGGGGTACACAATTCTAGGGTTTCATATTTGTATCACTTTCATTCCTTAGTAAACCCCATTTTCTCGTTCTAAGTTTCTCATAAGTGAGGGGTGTCAAGCAAACCAAAACTGTACGGTCACAAGACCAGTCACAAAGCAACAAAGCCCAGGGTGGATCACAACGTCACCACATAGTCCGACCATAAACAAAGGAGCCACAAGGCCAAGCCAAGAGTTCTCTGAGGTATATGCAAAGTGTACAACAAAACAAGCAAAGTCTACACAAGATGAGAACATGTCTCAATAAGACCTAACTGCACACAACACATGTGGTGGTTACAAGGCGGAAGGGACTTGGTGAAGATGTCTACAATGTTGGCCTCGGACTCCACAAAGTCCAAGCGAGCCTGTCCACGCCTCTGCAACTCTTGCAGAAGAAAGTACCTAATGTTGACGTGCATTACTCTGCTCTCCAGTCGAGGCTCTCGACAGATGAGAATCGTAGCCAGGGCTTATGATTCATTTTTAGGGACCCTGAGGCGTCAGGGCATGGCTCAAGAAAGCATGTCGTCCTCAGGGCAGAGCCATCTCAGTGACCCTGATTTTTCAGGGCATCCCAGAGCTCAACCCTGAAGCATTAGGTCTCTTTTTTTTTGTCTCCTTGATTTGGTTTTTCTATTTCTAGCAGTGCATTTTATTCATATTGTTACATCATGTTACTAGTTACTCCTACCTACTAGTCAACTTCACATGCACTGCATGAGATGGGGTGATGGGAGGTGCTAGGACGCCACGAGCAATGCCAGCGCATAAGACCTTCACGTGGTGTCTTGACTAACAATCAGTTGTGATTGGCCAGTTTGGGGCATGCACCAGTAGACGTCTGGCTTCGTGGAAACTGTTGAGTGTGTGTGGTGGGTGTTAGAGGGGTACCGTGCAGCCACGCCTGCTGCACAGCTCTAAGTTGCCCCGCGTGGGCAAACGTGTTGTCAATATAAGTGCTGGGGTCACGACTTGCGTATTCTCGACACAAAATTACAGGAATCGCGGAATGCACACAAGGGCCCCCCTAAGCGCCCACTATATCTGTGTCAAGGTACGCGATAAAAGCACCCTAACGCCTCAGGGCAGGCGGTGACTCCTCTACTCTCTCCTGCTGCGACTGCAACTGCACCCGTTGCTGCACTCATGACTTCTCCTCTACTCTCTCCTGCTGCTGCAACTGAGACTGCTCCTGCTGCTGCTGCTGCTGCTGTGCCCTCTCAAACCGCTCACGCTTCTCCCTCTCCAACCGAAGGAGACGCTGCTCATGGGTCAGGAAACGTACAGTGCGCGGTGTAGGCGCCACAGTGCCAGTGCCTCCAGCTCCAGCACCCCCAGAACGAGCACCTCCACCACCGACACCCCCGGGGCCTCCAGTATCTCTCGCAGGAACACCCGCAGGCTCCGCAGCAACAAGCAGCAGAGAAGAACGAGAAGGAAACTGCGGGACGGACGGGAAGCCAGGGGGTGACGCGGGGCGAGGCCGCCGACTCGAGGTTGCCGTGTCCTCCACAGGAGTGACCTCCACGCCCACAACCCCTGCACCCCTAGAGCCAACACCACTAGCTTCTGCAGCCCCAGTATCCTCACCCTCCGCAACTGCACCTCCCGCACCCCCAGACACGACAGGGACTGGACGCTGTGGGGGGGACGACTGCGGAGTGACGTGCGACACACCTGACAGGGCATGACGCGAAGGGGGGGGGGCTACCGGGGCAACTGGTGGGGCCTCAAGGGTGAGGAACAGCGGGGGGGAAAAGACCTCAGTACCTCGGTGGGGGCGACTCTTGTAGTAACAGACAGACTCGTTGAACGTGACGTCCTGAGAAGCAAAGAACTGGTAGGTGTCCGGGTCGTAGAACACCTAGCCGGAGGCATCCAAAGGGAAGCCAAGAAAGATGCAGGCAGGAGTGCGCGGAGACAACTTGTTCGCGCCAGGGGCACGAACGTGAGCCAGAGAACCCCAGACACGGACGTCAGCCGCTACGCCTGGAGAACCTGTCCAAAGGAAGACGGCGCCACCCGTGGCCGTGCGTCACTGGGCCACAGGTTCAGCTGGTGCGCTGCGTAGTAGACTGCCTGAGGCCACAAGAGCTGAGGGGCACCGGCATGGCACATGGAGGTCCGGGCAACCTCCATGACCAGGCCGATGCGTCGCTCGACTACCCCTTTCTGCTGCGGCGAGGCTGGTAGCGTGTAAGACTGGATGATCCCCCGACCCTGACAAAGCGTCTCCAGGCGAGTGGATGAAAACTCACCACTACAGTCCGAGTGTAGGCGAAGCCCAGAAAGGCCCTGGGCGCCACCCCACGCTAGTAGCCACGGCTCGAGGACGGTATGCACGTCGGCCTTCCGTCGCAAGGGGAAATCCGTGGTGTAGCGGGAGTAGTCGTCCACCACAATCAGGAAGTGGCGCTCCTGACGTGGCCTAAGGACCAGGGAGGGGCCCCAGACGTCCAAGTGCGGGGTTTGGAAGGGAGCCGTGGTGGGGGGGAACGAGGAGGAGTGAGGGGCAGCGCACTGCCGACCCTCGACGCAAGGAGTGCACAGCGGCGCATGCGAGCGGGGAAGCGGTGCAAGCGACTCTGGGAGACCTGAGACTAGACGGTAAAGTGCCATCGCACTGAGAGGCGGGAATGACGGGTGACCTAGACGGTGGTGCCAGAGGACTGGCGGGTGGGTGAGGGACCGATATTCACACGACACAGCAGCTACCTGACCTGACTTGACCTGACCTGATCAAGTGTGTTGGGACCTAGTGTGTAGTGAGTACAGACCAGAGCCTGTCTCCCTGTGAAAAGTGGCCAGAGGGGCTCCAGTGGTACCGATTGTACAGGAGGCAACACGCTCGTCAACTGGGAAAGTATTGACAACACCTAGGTCGTGAAGGTGACTGACACCCACCAGGTTCCTGGAGAACGAGGGGGTGTAGTAACCTGTGAGAAACCCAGAGGGAGGCGCTGGACACGGGAGACTGGTGGTGCTGTGGGCAACTACAGGTCCCACGAGGGGTCAGCCAAGGCGACAGTGACTGGAGTGCGCAGTGGTGTGAGGTCAGTACAGTCGCGAAAGAAACAGCTGGACGCTCCAGAGTCTAGGGTGAAGGAAAGCTGTGCAGTCTGTGAGGTCGCACCCGAACCAGCAAAAAAGGCCGGTGCTAGACTAGTGGTAGCTGCAGCTCCTACACAAAGACCCTCAGAGGCGCCTGGACTGGAAACAACACACGCACCAAGACTGGAAACACAGGTCTCTACTCGTGTAGCCAGGAACGGTCCTAGACCAGATAGGTGAGACTCAACTGGTGCAGCAGTGCGCTGGCGTAGTCGCGAGGGCTAGTGCGGTGTAATAGCGTGAGGACCAAAATGCTCACGTGGAGGTCGTAGAGTCGACGGTAGCAGCTGGACGCACAGTGATCAGAACTCCGGCAGGTAGTGCCACCACCAGGGCCTGTCAAGGCCCGGTACCCGCAGGGGCCAACGTCTCACCCACTGCTAGCTGAGCCACTGCTAGGGGCTCCACACTTTGGACCCGCAGGTCCCCACTGCCAGGAGTGCTGCGGCTGGCCCTACTGCTGTAGAACTCTAGTACACACCATGTGAGTAGCTAGAAACAGGGGTGGTTCTGGCAGGTGGGCCTAAACTGCTGTTGGCGGTAATTGGGGGCAGCCTAAGCTGCTGCTGGTGTGCTGGGGGCAGCCTATGCTGCTGCTGGTTCTGCTGGGGGCAGCCTAAGTTGCTTTTGGTGCGCTAGCGGTAGCCTAAACTGTTGCTGGAGCGCTGGCGATAGCCTAAGCTGCTGGTGGTGCGCTGGGGGCAGCCTATGCTGCTGGTGGTTCTGCCGGGGGCAGCCTAAGCTGCTGATGGTGCGCTGGCGGTAGCCTAAGCTGCTGCTCGAGCGCTGGGGCAGCCTATGCTGCTTCTGGTTTTTCTGGGGGCAGCATAAACTGCTGCTACTAGTGCTGCTGGTGGTGGGTTTCAGCTCTTGAGGAGCAGGATTCAGGTCGTGGGGGGCAGCTCTGACTGGTACAGGTGGGGCAGCGGGTGCGGTTCTGTGCAGTTCAGTGCGGTTCTGCGCGGTTCTGTACGGTTCTATGCGGTTCTGCGGGGTGGAGAGTACCAGGTGGGGCGGCTGATTCCGGGTGAAGTGACTAGAACGGGTGGGGCAGCAGCTCTGGCTGGAACGAGTTGGGCAGCGGGTGCGGTTCTGTGCGGTTCTGTGCAGTTCAGTGCGGTTCTGTGTGGTGGAGAGTACTGGGTGGGGCAGATGATTCTGGGTGAGGTGACTGGAACGGTGGGTGGGGTTGCAGATATGGCTGGGGCGGCGGGCTACAGGTCTGGGGCGACTGTTACCAACTAGGGCGATTAAAATAGCGGGCTTCAATCCCTGGGGCGGCCGATTTCTGGTGTGGTGGCGGTTTTCTGCTCATGGGGCGGCAGATCGCGGGTGAGGCGACGACTAACAAATCGGGCGGGGGGTAAGGCAGCGGGTGGGGCCGCGTCTAACGGGTGGGGCGGCGGTTACAACGGTGGGGAACTGGTGGGGCGACAGGTCGCTCGTGCGCGCGGTTGCTGCTGTGCGTACGTGCGACTAACGACGGGGCCGCTAACGGAGGGGCCTCGGGGCCCACGGTCGAAAGTTCGCGGGGCCCGCTAACGAAGGGCCGCGGTGCCCACTAACGAAGGGCCGCGGGGCCCGCTAACAAAAGGCCGCGGGGCCCGGTAAATAACTGCCGCGACAGGTGACGGGTGAAGGGGAAAAAAAAAAGGCCGCGATCGACGGGGGGAAACGGGCGACGGGCGACAGGTGACGGGGGGGGGGGGGGGGGGGGGGGGGTCTACGGGCGACGGGGTCCTAAGGTAAGCGCGCTTCGGGCGGTCTAGGACGGGACGCGACCAGGTGGGCCCATAACTTAGTCGAGTGATTTTTCGTAAGGCAAAAATCTCGCTTGGGTTAACCTAGCTCTATACCATGTCACAATGTAAAATTGACTAAAACAGAAAGTACAAACAAGATATATGCAAAACCTAACCTAGTGCAAGTACAAAATAACACAAGGGAGAACACCTAGACTAGAACTACACAAACTATAGAATTGTAGTTTGACAACTCGCTGACCAACGCATTCGCGAACCTTTTTCAGATGACCATGAATGAGGCGTTTAGGCCACTCTTAGACAAATGCGTCATCATCTACCATGATGACATCGTGGTTTATAGCCGGGACAAGCAACAGCACTTCGAAGATCTGGAAGCAGTGTTTAAAATTCTAGACAAGCATCGACTTCTGACAAAGGGTTCAAAGTGCGAGTTTTTTCAGGACAGGCTAGAATTCCAGGGGCACGTCATTTCGGAAGCTGGGGTTGAAATAGACCCGAAAAAACTGGATTCCATCAAGGCATGGCACCCCGCGACCAACATCACGGAGCTGCGGAGTTTTTTAGGGTTCGTCAATTATGTGCATCGGTTCGTCCCCGACATGGCACGGTTGACTGCCCTGCTGACAAATTTACTGTGGAAGGGGGTCCCTTTTATGTGGGGGAAAAAAGATCATGCTGCATTCTCTGCCTTGAAAAAAGTTCTCTGTTCACCGCCTGTGCTACGCATTGCCGATCCACACCGCCCATTCGAAGTGGTTACAGACGCTAGCGACATCGCCATTGGAGTCGTACTGCTATAGGGCTTCGGCAATGGATTACAGCCTACCACATACGAGTCATGAAAACTACACCCGCCCAAAAAATACTGCCCGATACATGACCGCGAAATGCTCGTGATCATGCACGCCTTCAAAGTGTGGCGCTGTAACTTAACTGGCGCAGACGTGACAGTACAGACAAATCACAGATCACTATAGTACCTTCGCACGCAACCCCGTCTCAACCCACGACAGATCCGCTGGCTCGATCTTCTTGAGTCAAACTTCTACTATACGATCATCTACAAAAGGGAGCCTCGAACATCGCCAACACACTAACCCACCCAACTGCCCAGATACACGCAATACTATTTGCCCAAACCAGCCTACTGCTCACAAGACTATTCACCCATGAATATCAAACAGACCCATTCTTCAAAGGAAGAAACTCGTTGCTGTTCGCAGCAGCAAAAGGGATCTCCTACGTAAAAGCCGGCACCGATCGCATCTGGGTACCGGGCTACACGCCACTGCGGGAATTACTGTTACAAGAGGCACATGACGGGATTTCCCATGACATTTTGGGGTCGAAAGAACACGACAGCGGTTGCAGCGGTACTACTACTAGCCCGAAATGCTGACCGACGTGCAACGACACGTGGCATCGTGTCCCACCTGCCACCTCATGAAATCAGCATGGCAACGACCGGCAGGACGGCTGCAGCCAACACCACGCCCAGAGCGTGCTTGGCAGCAGGTGACGATGGACTTCGTCACGGGGTTACCAACTGGTGTAAGTAGGAACGACGCGATCTTGGTCGTCGTCGATCGGGTGACGAAGATGGCCCATTCCGCAGCCTACTAAAAATAAATCTCGGGCGAAGAAACAGCTTGCCTCTTCATCTCCATCGCAACTCTTTGACTACATGGGATACACGCGACGATCATTAGCGACCCCGACACGAAATTCACCACCAACTCCTAGAGGAACCTGTGGCAGCAGTTCGGCACGTGACAACTGTTCAGTTCATCGTACCACCCCGAAACCGATGGTCAAACAGAACGGACCAATCAGACCATGGAGCAATTAATTCAAGACACGTACGATGAACATGGGAGCAGCAACTGCAGTTCATTGAATTCGCATGCATCAAATCCACGCCAGCCATGACGCAGTAGTCACCGTTCTACCTCAACTACAAACAGAACCCTACAGTACCCATGATGCCGAGCCCCGACAACCCAGTACCACATGCGCAACAGTTCATCGAAATCTTACAAGCAGCTCGGATCCAAGCAGTTGACGCTATTAAAAAATCAAACGCCATCGCTAATCGCAACGCCGATCGCCACCGCCGTCCTGTCACTTACCAGCTGGATGACTTAGAACTGCTCGACACGCAGAACCTTCACCTGCCCATAACCCCAAAACTCCGCCCCCGATATTGTGGGCCATTCCACATCAGCCACATGATAACGCCCGTCACCGCCAACCTCCTCCTGCACGCCGACTGGTACATCAGTCCATCTTTCCACGTCAGCCTCCTCCACCCCTACGTCCCATTAACAAGCCAACTGCCACGTAACCAACCATCCAGCATGACATGACCGCCCACAGCGCCGATTGTCAAATGTTGTAGCCTTTAGTGATGCGTGTCATATGGGGTACAGTAGTTAAGGTTAGGTTTATGTACCCCAACTCACAATAGCCAATCATCATTTGGGTTCTGACATGGTATCAACTATGTTAGGATCCTGTGGGATCCCGTTCCTCCCCCTAGCGCCCTACCATTGAGCCCGTCCCGTACCGTAGCGCCTATCGCGCCAGTCCGTCTCATTCTCTAGCGCCCGTCGCGTCGCGCCCGTCCATCCTGTTGCGTCGTTTCGCGCCCGTATATCCTGTCACGTCGCGTCGCGCTTGCCCGTCCCATCCCGTCGTGTCGCGCTTGTTAGTCACATCGTGTCCGTCTGTCCCGTCCCGTCGCGTTGTGCCTGTCCGTCCCATCCCGTCGCGTCGTGCTTGCCTGCCGTGTTGCGTTCGTACTGTACCGTCCCGTACTCGCCCATCGCGCCCTGCACCCTGCCCGTCCGCACTCGTTGCGCCCTGCCCATCGCACCCATTGCGCCCTGCCCGTCCCCACCTGTTGCGCCCTGCGCCCTGCCCGTCCGCGCCCGTTGCACCCTGCCCGTCCAGTCGCACCGCGCCTGCCCTTCCCGCTGCACCGTGCCTGTCCTGTTACGTCCCTCCCTTCTCGTCACGTACCGCACTGCTTGCCACGCCCTACCCCAACATTCTAGGCGATTTTCCCCTGTCATTTCTCCATGCTTCCGCTATGGCAACGCCTAGAGTCGAGGGTGTTATAGTCACAATAGGCTTGAATGTGCCTACAACGAAAGATAGAGAGCACAGACGGATTTCTGCACAGCGGCTTCAAACGTTGATAGCGTTCTGCTCACAGCTGCAAATGACTTGATTCAAATTGGATCTGGAGCGTCTTCACGTCGTCTACAATTATCAATTTAGATTGCACGATTTGATAAAGAATTGACGACACAGCGTCGGTTTGAACGAACGGTACTATGGCAGCCACTATAGTCTTAGAACACAAGATAGGAAGAGTTACGAGTTGGGAATGACTCCCAGCTCCTACAAACCCCAAGAGTCGAGGTACAGTGATGTGGAACAGTGCCACACTGTCCCCAACCACGAAGGGTCTCGAAACTACCCTTCACTAGGGCCTACACCAAGTGAAATGTTACACTACACAAAGTAATGTAACTATCTTCAATATCTTGAGGTGTACCCTTTTGGCGAGCTTCGAAATCACTTGAGGCTTGACACCAAGGCTCGGGCTCTTCATCACAAACTCATCCTTGAGTTCTTGATGGGTCTGCTGCACACACCTGCGACACGCCTAACGTTCGACACAGGACAAAATAGAAACCGCGCACGACAAAATAGAAACCGCGCGCGAGACACAAACGACCGCGTAACACGCGTCTAGCGATAACTCGCTATTGACTCGACACACACACTCGACATCATGACTCAACATTCACACACAATTATAAGCATGAAATATATATTATCCCATGCCCTCATACCATTCCATACACACACACATTCACGCACACGGACAACAAGCCGAGTGCAAACCGTAGGGTTGCACCAACAAACTCCCCCTCGGATTGTTGGCCTTAGGATATGTTGCTCTCTCAGTTCAGAGCCATCCCAGCCAGCTTGCAACACTTCCAATGCTGCTGCTCCACCAGCCTCTTGGTCATCATGTCAGCCGGCTGCCCCGTGGTCTTCACGTAGCGCAACTCAACTTCACCCGCGGTTACCATGCTCCTCGTCCAATGCCACTTCACCCTCATGTGCTTCGTGAGTCCATGCAACACAGGGTTCTTAGCAAGAGCAATGGCACCCTGGCTGTCACAGTACAGTGGGGTAGGTCCTTGCTGCTCCTCCCCCAATTCAGCCAACAAACGCCGCTGCCACACAATCTCCCGTACGGCACGGAAGAGTGCCATGTACTCGGACTCCACCGAGCTCAAAGCTTGGTCAACCTGCTTCTTGCTCTCCCAAGCAGTTGGGCCTCCACCAACACAGCATATGAAGCCTCCCACACTTGTCATGTCCTCTGGTTCTGATGCATATGAAGCATCCGAGTAGGCGGTGAGGAACAAACGCCCGGGTTCAACACCATCCGCGCCCTTTTGGCGCCTTTGTGCCGCCGCCGAGTATTGCAGCCCAACGGTCGGTGTTTGGCCAAGATACTTGGCCACCCTCATTCCAGCTGCTACCTGCTCCTCATTAGGGCATTGCACAACCCTAGCCAGCTGCCCGGTAGCAAACGCGACGTCCGGTCGGGTGTTTACCGCCGCATACATGAGGCTGCCCACCAACGAGTGAAATCGGCGCCTCTCCTCTTCACCAACGCTCTCCTCCTCTGGTCCCTTCACACACTTGAACCCAGAGGGAAAGGGTGTAGCCACATGGCCTTCACTCTGCCCAAAGTTGGCAGCCAATGCCTCCAGGTACTTTCGTTGATGCACCCGCATGCACCCCTTCTCCACATCTCGTTCGATGCAGTCCCCACTTTGTCAAGGAGCTCGGTCCTTGGAGTCATGGTCCATGCCGAACCGAATCCAATATCCACGTGTTAAGCAGGTGCAGTGTAGCTCTAGCATGGGCGATCACCACTTCCTCTTCCGGCTCTCTAGCATTTCACTTCCCTCTCCTTTTGTTCTGCCGGTTCATCATTGGCAACTGCTCTAGTGCTACTCCCACCTTGTGGCCTATTGGAGGGGTCCACCAAGTGGGTTTAGTTCTGCATTTAAACCACTGGCGACCCACCTTCTCGTAGTACCAACACTTGCCCTCCATTCTCTCAGATCCCCTTCCTCCCCCTCTACCACCTCGGCCTCCGCCATGTCCTGCCACTCTACCGCCTTACTGGTTGGAGGGAACCTCCTCCTTAGAATCTCCTCTCCCAGCCCCTTGCCATTTCTTGCCTCTGCCCCTCTTTCCTCCTTGCATGGCATATTGGCGCCTCCGGAAGTCATCCGCGAGAATCTTGGTGCAGATCCACTCCAAGGTCCAAGAGCTTTGATTTTGAGGAAGACTCAGGCCACTTGTGAATATCATCTATGATTCCGGCAGTAGCGACAGCATCTTCATACACTTGGTTTGTTCAGGGTAGACGATTCCAGCAATGGTGAGCTTGCCGTAGAGGTCTCTCAACTTGTCAAGGACGGGCTGAACGGGTTCTCCTTCATTGAGGCGAACGGTGGAGAGCTCCCTCTCCAGCATGAGGGTAGCTACAATTGATGTGGGGGCATGCAGGTCCTTGAGCACTCTCCATGCCTTGGGTCCACACTCTTCCTCTGGGAGGAGGTGCATGATGTGTTGGCGTTGGGCGAGATCCAAGCTTTGGGATAGGATGTAGTACCTGGCGGATGAGCGCTCGCCCACTCGTTCTGTAGCTCTGGGGTACTGGGTCGTTTCTCGGTGCCTATTATCAGCTTTAGAAGCCTTATCTGTCGAAAGTACAGCTGCATCTTCCAGGACCAGTCGTCATAACCCTCTCCACTGAATTCGGCAATTGAGAAGTTCTTCAACACCTCCCTTAACAACCGGCCATGGTTCATCCCAGCTATCCTAGGCGCGAAGACACCAGATTCTTGGCTACCACTACTCGCGAGGGCTGAATTCCCTTCTTCTCCAGGCGACCCCATCTGTATATGTTGAGGATGGCTAAGTACCAGCTCTGATACTGCGTGTTAACTCTAAGTACTATGCGGAAGTGAATAAACTCGGCTCACAAGCATTAGCTATGCAACACTTCACATCACTTGTGACCCTCCGAGTATGACAGCATGTCACCTCATAGTCAAGGGTGTACAAAACAATTGAGTAGTTATGCTCAGCTTAGCTTGTAGAGCAAGTATTCTGGTCGAGCAAAGTTTCAGCAGCACCACGTTGCATACATACATACATACATACATACATACATACGTAAATACATACACACATACATACGTAAATACATACACACATACGTAC
>CANJKZ010000795.1:3182500-3187500 GCA_947471745.1 Closterium sp. Naga37s-1 | reverse complement strand
TGCCCCTAGTGGGAGACGCCGCTCTGGCAAGGGCAAGGGGGGCAAGGGCGCTGGAGGAGCGAGCGGGGGCGGTGGAGGTGGAGGTGGCGGCAGTGGGGGGAGTGGGGGTGGCGGTGGGAGTGGAGGTGGGGGTGGAGGAGTCGGTGGCGGCAGTGGAGGCGGAGGTGTCGGCGGCGGTGGCAGTGGGAGCGGGGGTGGCGGAGGTGGCGGCGGCGGAGGCGGAGGTGGACGCGGCGGCAGTAGCGGAGGCGGCGGAGGCGGAGGAGGCGGCGGGGGTGGAGGTGGTGCTGGTCGCGGGTCTTCGCAGAGGAGTGGCTCCGGTGGTGGCTCGCGCCAGCAGCAGCAGCGTGGTCGTGACACCTTGTCCCCTCAGCAGCTTCGTGAGTGGTACACTGCGCGTCAGCGAGGTGGGGGTTTTGGTCCGTGCTCCTACGTTTTGCGCACCGGCGACCGTGCGGGTGAGCAGTGTGGGGGTCCCCACCCCACTCAGCGCTGCTTTGGCCGCCTGACGGACGCGTGGCGTCACCAGTTCCCGGAGGCCTCAGAGATCCCTCGTTGGGGTGACCTGTCCAGGGCGGGTGTTGCCATCTATGATCTTGACTTTGATGCTATTCTCTCTGCCATGTATGCTGTGTCTATTAGTGATGAGGGTGACTGTTACCGGTGTTTCCCGCCCGATCCGGGTATTGAGACTGCTGCTCTAGGTCCTGGTGAGGCTGCTGCCCTAGGTGCTTGCGACGCTGCTGCCCTAGGTGCTCGTGTGTCTGCGTCCTCAGGTACTGGTGAGTCTGCGCTCTCAGGTACTACGTCGGCTTCGGCCTCCCTCACCTTCACCCTTGACTCTGGGGCGTCTCGCTCCTTCTTTAGGGACCGCACCACACTCACACCGCTGAGTCGACCGGTTGCAGTGTCTCTGGCTGACCCCTCTGGGGGTCCTGTCCTGTCTCGCTTCTCCACAGTCCTCCCGTGTCCGGCGGCTCCCTCTGGCACCCTGTCTGGTCTCTACCTCCCCTCGTTCTCTACGAACCTGGTGAGTGGTGCTGACCTACAGGATGCGGGTGTACACCAGTTCACTCCTGCGCGTCAGCGGGTGACGCACTGTACAGAGGCTCGCACAGGCCGACACCTGGCTACGTTTACCCGTCAGCCGGGGTCGAGCCTGTACACACTGACCACTGCGTCTCCTCCCGTTACTGAGTCTGGTAGAGTCGCTTCGTCGGGTCAGGTGTTTGCTGCTGCGTCCAGGTCTGGTCCTGAGTCTGCCCCCTGTTCTTGTCGTCTCCTGTCTCACGAGACTCTTCTCTGGCACCACCGTCTTGGTCACCCCTCTCTGCTTCGGCTCAGAGGCATGGCCTCCCGTCTTCTAGTGTCTGGTCTTCCCCGGTCCCTCCCTCCCCTTCCTCAGGGCCCTGGCCCTACCTGTGTCCCCTGTGTCGAGGGGCGCCAGCGTGCTGCCCCTCACTCCTCCCAGTTTCCTCCGACAGAGGCCCCGTTGCAGACGCTCCACATGGACGTGTGGGGCCCAGCCCGCGTCCGTGGGCAGGGTCACGAGCGCTACTTCCTGCTCGTTGTTGACGACTACTCGCGTTACACCGCAGTCTTCCCCTTGCGCGGCAAGGGTGATGTCACTGAGGTGCTGATCGACTGGATCCGCGCAGCTCGTCTCCAGCTCAGGCAGAGCTTTGGCTCCGACTTTCCTGTTCTGCGTCTGCACTCGGACAGAGGCGGAGAGTTCTCCTCTGGCCTTCTGCGAGCCTACTGTCGTGCACGAGGCATCCGTCAGACCTTCACGCTCCCGGACTCTCCGCAGCAAAATGGGATTGCTGAGCGCCGCATTGGCATGGTCATGGACGTCGCTCGTACGTCTATGATGCATGCGGCTGCCCCCCATTTTCTGTGGCCGTTTGCGGTGAGGTACGCGGCACGTCAGATCAACCTTCACCCCAGGGTCTCCAGGCCGGAGACCTCCCCAGCCTTGCTGTGGACCGGGAAGGTGGGCGATGCGTCGGCGTTCCGGGTCTGGGGATCTCGGGCGTTTGTCCGCGACTTGTCTGCGGACAAACTGTCCCCTCGTGCTGCTCCTTGCGTCTTCCTGGGGTTCCCCCCAGACGCGCCTGGGTGGCAGTTCTACCACCCCACCTCTCGCCGTGTTCTGTCCTCTCAGGACGTCACGTTCGACGAGTCGGTACCCTACTACCGCCTCTTCCCCTACCGCACTCCGTCCCCCCCCCCGCCCCCGCTCTTCCTTGTACCAGGTCCCCCCCCGGTAGACCCCCTCCCCCCTCAGGGTCCTGCCCCTTCAGGTGTGTCCCAGGTAGACGCAGTCGAGCCTGTCGAGGTCACTGGTGACTCTGGTGCTGCTGGGGGTGCTGAGCCTGGGGGTGCTGGGCCTGGGGATGCTGGGCCTGGGGGTGCTGAGCCTGGGGGTGCTGAGTCTGGGGGTGCTGAGCCTGGGGGTACTGAGCCTGGGGGTGCTGAGCCTGGGGGTGCTGAGCCTGGGGGTTCTGAGTGTGGGGGTGCTACGCCTGGGGGTGCTTTGCCTGGGGGTGCTGGACCTGGGAGTGCTGCGCCTGGAGGTCCTCCGCCTCGAGTTTCTACGCGTGCTTTGTCTCGCCGGGAGCCACTCTCTCCACAGGAGCTGCGCGAGTGGTTTGCCCGGCGCTGGAGCCGTGCTGCTGGTGCTGGAGGTTCGTCGGCTACTGAGGGTGCTGCTGTTGCGGGTCCCGGAGGTGCTCGTACTGGGAGTACTGGAGCTGCTGGGCCTGCGGGTTCGACTGGAGCTGGTGCAGCTGAGGGTGTTGGAGCTGAGACTACCACTGGCGGTCCTGCTGGGGATGCTCCTGGTGTTGCTCGAGGTTCTGGAGCTACTGGAGGTGCTGCTGGAGCGGGTGCTCCTGCTGGGGGTACTGGTGCTGTCCCTGCTGTTTCTGGCGTAGCTACGCGGCCTCGACCGTACTTCGTTCCACTCCTGCAGCAGGTTCTTGGTCTTCCGCCCTCTCCTGGTCCTCCTCCTCTCTTGGAGGGTCCACAGCCTGTCCCGTCGCGGTCACTGCTACAGCCTACCTCCCCTTTACCTGCTCCTTCTCCCTACACTGGTCCTACTGGAGGTCTTACTGAGCGTCGTGAGCCTGCGTCTCGCCCTGCGTCGCCTGTCCGTGCTGCTCGCGCTAGTGGTCGTGGTTCGCGTCAGCGTCCTCCTCCTGTCCCTGGCACGCACAGGATGTCTCTGCGTCCGTCTACTGCTCCTCTGCGTGCCCCTTTGCCTTCTCCTCCTGAGTCCTCTCTTCCTGCTCTTCCCGACCCTGCGTCGGACTCTCTTCGTGCTGCCAGTCCTACTGTCACACGTCTCCTTGCTACTGTTGTCACTGACCCTTCCTTTGAGTCCACTGCTGCGTCTGCCCTAGTTACTGAGCTCGTCGACTTTGCTGCTCGCTGTCGTCTAGACTACGCTGCTAGTCTTGTTGCTGAGTCTGTCTGTCCTCCGTCCGTCGGGGGTGAGTGTGCCCTTGGCACGGACGTCCTTGAGGACAGGCAGGAGGAGTTCCAGTGTCTGGCAGCTACTTCACCTCATCTCGTGTCCGTACTGCTTACCTCTGAGGGAGACCCGGATGCACTTGACATCCCGACTCCGCGCTCTTACGCGGAGGCGATAGAGGGTCCCTACTCCTCTCAGTGGCAGGCAGCTATGGATGCAGAGATGGCTTCCTGGAAGTCCACAGGCACCTACGTTGACGCTGTCCCCCCTCTTGGGGCGAACATCGTCAGTGGCATGTGGATCTTCAGGGTGAAGCGGCCGCCGGGTTCTCCGCCTGTCTTCAAGGCACGTTACGTGGCTCGTGGCTTCAGTCAGCGACAGGGAGTTGACTACTTTCAGACCTTCTCCCCCACCCCGAAGATGACCACTCTTCGGGTGCTGCTACACGTTGCTGCTCACCGTGACTACGAGCTGCACTCTCTCGACTTCAGCACTGCTTTCTTGCAGGGCAGCCTGCACGAGGAGATCTGGCTGCGCCGCCCACTTGGCTTCACTGGGTCTTTCCCTCCTGGTACCCAGTGGAGTCTCCGGCGTCCAGTCTACGGTCTCCGCCAGGCGCCACGTGAGTGGCACGACACACTGAGGACTACGCTTGCGGCTCTTGGGTTTGCTCCTTCTACTGCCGACCCGTCGCTGTTTCTACGCACCGACACCTCTCTGCCGCCGTTCTACATCCTCGTGTACGTCGACGACTTGGTCTTTGCCACAGCTGACACTGCTGGACTCGCCCACGTGAAGTCCGAGCTGCAGAAGAGACACACGTGCACAGACCTGGGTGAACTGCGCAGCTACCTTGGCTTGCAGATCACCCGGGACAGAGCACGCCGCACCATTACCCTGACTCAGTCACACATGGTGCAGCAGGTCCTTCAGCGCTTCGGCTTCACGTACTCCTCGCCTCAGGCCACTCCTCTGCCTACTCGCCACTCACTCTCAGCTCTGCCTTCGGATGAGTCAGTAGAGTCGAGTGGCCCGTATCCAGAGCTTGTTGGCTGCCTCATGTACCTGATGACCTGCACACGACCTGACCTTGCATACCCTCTTAGCATTCTTGCACGCTATGTTGCTCCTGGGAGACACCGACCAGAGCACATGGCTGCAGCGAAGAGGGTGTTGCGATACTTGTGCAGTACGTCGGGCATGGGACTAGTGCTTGGAGGGCGGAGTCCAGTGGTCCTCACTGGGCACGCGGACGCTTCTTGGGCTGACGACCAGGCTACGCAGCGGTCGTCGCAGGGTTACACCTTCAGTCTTGGTTCCGGCTCTGTCTCGTGGCGAGCTACTCGCTCGTCCTCTGTTCTCGGCTCCAGTTGTGAGGCTGAGATCTACGCCGGGGCCATGGCTGCACAGGAGCTTCGCTGGCTCACCTACCTGCTGACTGACCTTGGAGAGCCGCCTCGTTCTCCTCCAGTGCTGTACGTAGACAACAAGGCCATGCTGGCCTTGTGTCGAGAGCAGCGCTTGG